>CAJRST010000002.1:1553823-1616150 GCA_907169785.1 Menidia menidia
TAGAGTGTACATTTTCCAAAATAGAAGAAGAAAAAGAAGGGTTGTGCGCAGTGTTACTTTTTTTAATTGCATTTTTTAAAGTTTTTTAAGGCATCAAATCGTGGAGACGACTGTTACAACGACAGCTTGAAAGCAAATCTTTGCTTTCTTTTGATTACTTTTATGATCTGCAACATGGAAATCATCAAAAATCTATCAAAATGTTGTCGGGCATGTGCATTTCATCACACGTGTGAGTCCCTTGCATTGCATCGAATTTTTGCATTGGTTTAGAATCAGTTCCAAGAAAGCATTTTACAGGAGAGATAGGACAGAGTGCGCCAGGAGCCCCCCCCTACACCCACGCTCCCCCCCACCTGTACACAGTGTGTTTGTTCTTAAATTCACACAGGCTCCATGGCCGCCTTCCTCTCAGCTGCTCCTGCCATTTTTTTTTCCGAGCCAAATTATGGAAAACCCTTCTTTTAGCGCGCTTTACGGCCGGCAACATCCTGTCCTTTCATTCGCGGGCCAGCCTATCTGCAGGAAGCTGGGAGAGATTTAGCATGTGATATTACAGCAAAACAATCGGCCTCTATAGAACATGCTACGCCGAGGCTCAAGACGGTGACATAATGAGCGTATTTCTGCTTCCTGCGGTTGTCGTCTGGACATCAAAAGGTTCGCATGAGGAACGTTGGATCCCGAGGGATTCCCGATGTCATGAGGCCTGTCAGATCTGGGACAAAGGGTACACCTTGGACAGCCAAGTACAATGCAAAATCATAAGGACAGCGTGTCATGGTGAATTATCTAGTTTTGAAATCGACGATATTGGTAAATACGTCAATGATAGTTCCTAGATATTCTTAAACTCAAAAGGGCGCTATCTTGGGAACCATGCGAACAGTTTATTCCCTTGATAATCATGTGATGTAACCATCAACTCCACAAAATATCTATAATAAGGAAAAAAAATGTTTTGTCATCTTTATTAGTTTATCTATCCTTGGTAATGGTTTTGCATAAGATTTCGATGATCAGAAAAGTAATTGTTAATCTACATTAAACTAGAATATCTTAAAAAAGCTTAGCAATTTGGATCAATATGGGGATGTTCCAGTTCATTTAAATTCAAACATGATTCAATACCTGAACCCATATCTTCAATAACATTAAAATCAAAATTAAACTTACTCAAAGTTTTAGTGTAATTGCAAATCTGCAATATTCGACTGCTACTCATTCAGTTCAGAGTGATTTTTTAGGTCAAAACGTAGTATTTTTCCCCTCCCTCATAACTGTTTCAAAGTGCCTCTTCAAAACACACTTGAGCTTTTATCTCCCAATCATAAAAATTGGCCAATTCTTCAGTTTAACAGCCACGTAAATTATCCCTCAGTGTATTTCTTAATGATTCTTAATGATTTCTTAATGATATCTGTGGCTCATAGGATTTGAAACCCTGGATGAACTCTTGGTGTTGCAGCAATGTGACGAGCTTATCAGTCTCTAAGGGGTGTGCAGTGAGGACACAGATGTAAGAAAAGACACGCACGCACCCGAGTTCCATCAGTAACTCCAAAAAGTAGACGGAAATGCAACGTGTCCTCAGGTCCTGTCTGCATTCCCCCAAAACGCCCGTCACAAAGTAGGCTAATTTGCAGAATAATTAGCAGACAAATTGTAAAACAGTTCGCTCTAAATGTCTAGCTGAACTATGAACTATCCCTGTAAGGTTGGGTCATAATATACTTTCAGGCTACTTCAATTTGACAGGGAGAACTTGTTGCACACTTAGGATAACTGAGGCTCATTCTTATGAAAATTAAGATGCTCCATAGACATAATATAGATGATAAGAATATTAACCCTTCAATACTACTCCTATAGCACTAAACCTTTTTACTTTAATACAAGAATAAATGAAAAAAATACATAATAGACCAAATAATGTTCCTGTTTTGGTATTTTTGCTCTATTCTGTATTTGGCACATTTTTTATTTTTTTTTCCAAAAGCTTTAAACATTATGCAACATGAGATAAACTGCATAAAAAAGGTACCTCAAATTAAATCATAGTTGAAATATGAGAGATTTTTAAATCTATATAATTGATATTTCTTTTTACACTGGTTGACAAACCCCGTTCTTTTTCTTTTTCATCAATGAAAAGGTGTTAAAGACCACCCTGAATAGGTTGGAAATATGCAGATATCCTTCAGTTGGTACGCAAACTATGTGCAAGTTTGGCTTCACTCGTCAGAAAGCTTGAATTCCCACAGCGGCAGATAAGAGGGAGATACCCTCAGAGGCTGAGAAAACATTCAGGGGCGAGCCGAGTGGTCAGCGGCCGCATTTCGGCCTCTACGTCCACCCCCATTCCAACTCCTGCCATACATAGATTGACGGCATAGATGTTTGTGATTGGCTGAGGGACGGTGAAAGGTGGCGTGATCTTGTCATGTGTCGCCTTGCCTTGTTTTGGTGGACTGAACTGGTTTTGTGCACTTTCCAAGACATTGCTACTGGTCACCAGATAAATAATGATACGCCGTGAGGAATAAAACATGCAAAAGGGATTATTTCGCCTGTAACACCGTGATTCAAGGATGATTCTTTACTGTATGACTAGTCACTAGTTATATAACTGAAATGCTTGTGACTATTCCACTTTGGAAACTTTACATTCAAACTCTCCACAATCCCTGACCATAAATCAGATAACCCCGTTGCATTATCCTTTGGCCTTCTGCATTTTTGTGAAATCCTGTGGCTTTTTTTAGAGCAATATGTCTCCAAACGGACTGCCGTCCAATCACTATTGCATCAGTTTTAAAAAAATAGGAGCTGTCTCCACGGTATTACAAAGTGAAGACAGCATTTCAGCAGATCTTTCAGTGTTTCCACAGGCAGATGTACCAGCGCTCCTCGAGACCACTGTGCTAATTTCCAAATCCGGATCTTCTATTTATAAAGTGTCTGAGAATGTGACGGTGCTTGAACATATGTTAGCTGCGGCTCATAAAGAGGAAGAAGGGCACCTGATGCTCCTATTTATGGTTTAATAAGTAAATGCAGAAGAGAGAATTAAACGTGACAATGATAGTATCCTCATTTTAAAAATGATTGACATTTTCTTTAAGTTGCTTTGCAAACTAGCACACAAATAAAATGCTAATTATCCCTTTGAAAACATCATACTCACAACTAAGTGGACTGGAAAATCATTAAGTTTGCTGTCCATTACGCTCTGTTGCCACTTTTAATTTGGCTTCGTTGCGGATTAAGACCTGAGTCAGAAAGTAAGAAACTATTTGGTATAGAAGGCAAATCACCCCCCTCGTGCTTATCATAAGTTATGGCAGAACATTAACCAGGATATTCCAGATGTCCCTGACCCAGCAGAGTTTTCCATTCTATCATGGCAGACTCAGTCCAGCACTAAATAGCAGCTCCAGGCAGGGCTTTGCTAAAGTTTTTCTTCCATTTAAAAAAGGCTGAAAAACCTCCACATGAATATATATATATATATATTTGTATGTGTATGACCAACACACCCGGAGTGCAGATGACATTTGAATCATTTCTGCCTGTTGACACACTTGAGTCAAATTGGCCTTGATGGAAATACCGCCCAATCAAACAGCTCCTCTATTTTTGTATCTATTTGATATTTTATGGGGGTTAAAAATGTCAGATATTTAGCTGAACGTCTACCCACACAGCACACACGTCTCATTCTATGTGTGACAAAGGCTGAAAGTCAGCTTTTGTGCCAGTAACTGTTGTCATGCTCTGATGAAACTCAGTTTATTGATTAACATGACATCACAATCATTACTCTAGTATCTAAAAGACAATGTATATGGAGTGATACTGGTTCTATTTCATCTACGGGTAAATAAGGGAATGCTTAGCTATGGATACAAATGTACTGACTCAATTGATCGTTCTAATACGTTTATAGTAATGGACTGAACAAATGTCGTATTTGATCTCTATTCATCCATTCATAGTGTTTGCTAAACAGTCAAAAAGTAGGACTAAATGAACCCATTCAAAGAGATGAAATGTTGAAAGTGTTGCTTGTTTGTATGAATCTTTGTGCGTGTTGGGACTACATTTAGAAGATTAAATTGATCAATACAGGAGACAGTAAGAGATTTTTTCTTTACAGTCCTCCCACAAATGGCACATCGCACTGATGGATTCTGTGCTGCGGAACATCTCAACGTCATCACCCAAAGCCTGGCATCAGATCAGGTAGGGATGGAACTTCGGTGAGGAAATAAAATAGCGAGCAAGTTTTTATTTCTTTTCGGCCTTTGCCCTCAAAAATCCTCCTTCGGGATGCCGTTTATAGCAGAAACAACTGCCGATTCATACTTCTTCAACGAAGAAACCTCTGATTCATCTGTCACGGCTGACCTAATTCATGACAACGTCCATTCATTCGGTCACATTCGGTGGCCATGTCACTACTAAACAAACCCCTCAGAGTGTGACTCCAGACGGATGTTGTCATACTGAGAGAACTGTGTGTGACACAGGAAGCTGAAAGCTGCCTCTTTGCAGACAACCTTGACTGTATTGTAAGATGATCAAAACAGCCCCGATAAGCATCTGCCGCACACGTTAAGGTAATCTCCCCCCTGGGTACCCTTGTTATTGTTAACCTTTGACCAAGTGGGTGGTGGCCCCCAGGTTCTATTGTGAGCGGCAGAACAGTGGACGCGGCCGCGGATCCATTTTTAACAAAAATACCTGCCGAAGGAGATCACTTCCACAGTTTGGTGGTGGAATGGCCTCAACAGATGTTTTTCCCAGATGATTGTCCAAGTTGTGTCCCCTTTTTTCAACCTGGCCCCTCTCCCAATGGGACACCACTGCCAGCACCACAGCACTGTTTCATTCATGTGGATTTCACACACGTTTTTTTTTTAATCGAAACAGTCTGGAGGTTTTTCACTTACAAAATTAAAAATAATTTCTTACATATAAATAGACATAGGCTATACGACCTATGCCTCTAAAGTACAAATCTGCCTGGGGAACATGTTTTCGCTTTCTCTTGCCCTTCCATTTAAATCCACAGGAGACAATAGCGAGCCGTTCCAGGAGAACAGTCGATGAGGCGAAGACCAGCTGCCTGCTGCACTTCCACGCCGACCACCTCTACTACAATAGGTTCAAATCCATCGAAGCCGTCGTGGCTCAGGTGATCAGATCATGATATCTAAGGTTCTACGTAATTTGCATTATAGGATCGGCAAGTTTTGCTGAATTTTTACAAATATCAAATATCATCCTGTCGTCACTGCTCTCTGCTTGCTTTCTATATTTAAAATCAGTTCAACTAAAAAATACAGACATACCTGTTCCAATATTACAGTAAAAACTGACTTTTCATATTTTCTTATAACTTCAACTACAAAGTCACTAGGGTTAGACTTTTTGAGATATCTCATAGCTATGAGATTCAATAAATAGTTCCCAACCCTTCACAGGATGTGGTTTTAGCATCAGATATTTAGGAGTAAGGAGTATTATAGATGATATTCTATGCCATCAGAAGGAAAATAATTGGTATTTGCTTTTGCAAAAAAAAAAAAAAACACATTTCATGTCCCAATTCAGACTTTCAAACTAAGAAAATATGCTTTATGACAATATCACAGCAGAAAAAATGCCTTTTTGAATAAAAATGAGAGGACTTTTACCGCTCAGGGTAAAGAAATCTCTGTACGGTAGTTACAAACTATTAGAAACTAGAAAAATAGAGCAGACGACAGGTGAGTTTGCGTATGCACCCTCACATGTTGTAGTTCTTAACAAAAAAGGACAAAAGATTAAATATCTATCATTGAAATTCTTCAGAAATATGAGCAAAAACACTTGTAGTCTCATGAACTGACTTTGATATGATTAGAATAGAGTAATAAAATAGATAAACAGCTTTTAATAATTTCCTATTTGATGCAAAATGATAAAAGCCCTGATTAATCCATATTTTGAGTTTATATATTCAGCATCTGAATCAGGCCAACATGCTATGTCTGTTTTCACACTTGTTGTAATCACATTCTTCAGTGGTCAAAGCAAGGTCAGTCCATGGGTAAGTCACTCAGCTCTTAATGTGGTCACACTGTTTATATTTCGGGCCTTCTTCCTGCTGTCCATCCTCTCATCACCTCCTCTGGCCATCCTCAGATTCTTTCCACCTTAAGCACGCTCACACTGGTTGCTGGTTCAGTGCCAGTTTTTTTTTTTTTCTTTCTCTGTTGTGCCGGGTGAGAACGTAAACAGTAAGCGATACCCCGATGAAATATTGGAAAAAAGAATAATAACGCGCACTTGTCGGTCTCTTCTGACCTGGTTCAGTTTCTCCCGCCAGCACGTGGCATTATATTTGTTTTTATGGAAACTTCCCAGCAGGCTCCTGTGCGGATCACGTCCCTCAGCCTGTTGTTAGACCTCCACACGTGACCGTTTGGCATGCGCCTCCCTCAAAGGGCAGTAAACTGTGCCACTCTGGCATTGTGGTGACCTTATGTCATGTGATGGGTTCCCGCATCATGATCACCATTTGCTCGAAAGTGTTATTTTATTTATTTATTTATTCGTTTATTCGATAGGGACAAGTATGTTTCACGAAACATGTCACACACTATAACATTTTAGCTATAAGGCTAATTCTCAATGCCTGTCCCCAGTTAGGCTTTTACACGAAACACAGTGACTGTACACAACACAACAAATTACACACTAAAACATCACAGATAAAAAGATCAAGACAGTCAGATTAATAATGTCCACATGTCCGACCTCTCAATAAAAAGTCTTTAAGTTTGTGTTTAAAAAGGACCCAGTTTGACTCTCCCTTCAGTTCTGCAGGTAATGAATTCCAGGTTTTTGTGCCTTGTACAGTGAAAGCTGATTGTCCTAATGAGGTTTTATCATCTCTTTAATCTGCTTGGTGCACCATTGACCAGGTAGTTTAAAACAGTTTAAGTGTTGCCAAGAGACATTAAATGTTACCTTTGTTGTGGAGTTTGTTCTGTAACTTTAAAAAAAACCTTCCGTTGTTTGGTTAGTCATCATGTGCCACCAGAGGACATGTTGTTGGTTATACATTTACCGGTTATACGTTTACTGTCTTTTGGCATCCTTCTCAGGTGGCTTCCTACATGCGGGCGGTGAACGACATCTACGACAAGGCTGACTTTGAAGGAATCAAGCTGATTAACTTCAAAGTTAAATCCCTTCACGTAAGCACTTTGTGCACCAAAACAGTCACAACGTTGTTCCGAACTTTGACGTGGCACACTTATGATGCAGAGTACTCTAAAAAAAACAATAATCCTGCCTTTCACATGCTGGTTTCAGTTCAAAAACATGCCACAACCTTGTTAGAATTCATTTGAAAAGCGTTCCATCGGCATAATTGATAAAAGGTTCGCTTTTTAAGCACTAAGAGGTCGAATAGGATCCTGGATTCTCTACACCAGGTGACTTCTGTCTGTTTGCTTCCCGTTAGGTGGTCACTGAGGAGAATAAAAGTGATCCTCTGAATCCTCTTTTCATCGGTCCAGAGAAACTGCTGAGCCTGTTTTCGGAGAATAACTGGGGAAACTTTTGCCTGGCCTACCTGCTCACTAACAGAGACTACAGCGGGGTGCTGGGACTCGCCTGGGAAGGCAAAACAAGTAAGTTCCAAAAAGATCCTACGCTGCAGTTAATATCTTTGTACATGTGCCCTTTTTGATTGATTAATTAAAGGGAAATGTTTGGGATATGAGGGCAAATCTTTTCCCAGGAGCTAATTTTCAATATTAAGACCACTTTTAACGATATCATTTTAATTTCCGCTCTGTAAAACACATCTCAATCGTCAAATTAAGTTAAAAAGTTGTTGTTTTTTACTATTTATTTTACTTTTACATACTATACTACAATTAACCATTCGCATTTCACAAAAATGACATTGACCCTTTAAAGCTTGATCCAAGAAAAATAGGAAGAATATTGGATTTTTTTTGTCTGAATTCTTTCTTTGGCCCCTCAACAACATATGAAGAAAGAAAAACAGAAATTATTTTGATCAAATTAGCGTGCAATAAGTCAAAAATGTATTTTGGTGTAGTCTTCTACTGGCTGTTATCAGGTATATCTGAATTTGTACAACAGGGGTTTGAGCAAAGCTTTTACCATTGAATTATGCAAAAAGTCTCAGATCCAAAAGACTTCAGAAACCGTATGTATCAAATATGATACATTTGGCATTATAGGGTTATGGAGAAAAGGTATCCAGCTCTAAATCCCATCCAGGGTTTTCCCAATTCAAGCTTGACTTATAAGAAGTTCCAACTTCAATACCACAGCAATATAATACTTTAGTAGGGGGGGCATTTGCTTTTGGAAATTCTAGATTTTGGAGATTCTGACACATCTAAACATGCCCAAGAAGAAGTAGAAATGTACATTTAAAGGATTCTTTGCTGAGCGGCCGGTCAGGTTAGTTGGACGTCGCTATTAAAAGTCTGCTCGATTCAATTCACGGCAGAAATGTGCAGATGGTGGGGGACACAGAAAAAACATGGTTGTCCCTCTGTGCTCATAACTTTCTTGACAGGCATCATGCTCCATCACAGCTGTAGCTGCTAATTATTAAGCCAACAAAAACAGTTAATCAGTCTACATTACTACTCTTGTTACAATATTCTGTCAGCAGCACGGTAAAAAAACATGAATTATTCCACTGCCAAAATGTACTTTTTTAAGTGAAAATCATGAAGGGGTCCAGAAATAATTTTCTTCAAATCAGAAGCGCCAATTAAAGCTGTAAATTCAATATCTTCCATTGTTGTTGTTTTTTTTTCAAGAAAAAGCTAGTATTTCGTACAATTGAAACCAGGTCATCCAACTTCAGAATCATTCAAAATTGTTCACGATTTCTTATATTGGAAACAGCTTCGTGATATTCAAGTGGTTTCACAACCGTTTCCAGGCAGAGGGAGCCCCATATTAAGCAGCCTTTTTTAAATTCAGCTATACTTTAGCTTACACATGGAAATGATGCCCTAAAGGTAAAGACAATTACGGCCTTTACGTCAAGGAAGAACATTTTACTGTAACTTAGATGGGAATGGAATAACGCAAGATGTTGGTCTTGAGGGGAAAGAAAGGTCTTATTAAAAAAACAAGTTTTCTAATTCAACATCAGTTTTTGTATTTGCAGATAATTTGAGAAAAGGGTTATAACTAGTAGCTGATCAACAATGACTACAATGCTTATGTAGGTTTCATACCTGTAGCTTAAGTAAAGAAAATAAATAACAATGAAGAACAATGTGTTAAGAGGACATGCCAGCCCAAACAGAAAAACAAGATTTACACGCACCACTGTGCATTAAAAAGAATGACCATGGGGAAACTTTAAGATTAATTTTTTATCCGTCACGGTAAAGTTTCATCTCTGGCTCCTGGGAGAAGCCTCTGGGCTTGAGGGGCCAAAAGGTCGGCGTGGGCTGCTCGCCTCACTCCCACACGCGCTCAAGTTTCCACAATCTCAGCATGAATTACTGAGTCTGTGTTTTGGTTTGAGAAACCAGAAAAAAAAAAAAAATTGGCAGATCCCTCCTTGAATAGTTCTGCGAAATGCACAGAAAAACACCCCTATCCTCACCTGACATCTTCAACTATCCACACAGTAATCTCCTTTTCATTCTTTTAAGTTCATTATCAACATATAAAGCAGTTAAAAATACAACAAAAAAGCATGCAAGCATTACTTGGAAAGTTGGAAAGTAAGCAAACTGAACAAGCACAAGCATGAAGCAAACATCAGCCGGCTTTGGGATGGAATTTTTTTATATACGTGTAAGCACGGCCGTGCACAGGAGAGCTGGGCTCGTGCAAAAGTTGTTTTGACAGGACGTTTTTCCTGCGTGTTTAAACCCACTGGTCTCATGTGCAGCTTTAATTGGTTAAAGTGGGGGGCGTGAGAGCAGGCCAGCTCTGTGTCATGTGATGAGGGTGCAGTGAACCTTTGGCGTCCTACTGAGGGTTAAAGCCTGCATTCCAATGCATGGTCGCCATGGTTACGTCGCACGTGAGGGACGAGCACACACACACACACACACACACACACATACGTGCACACACATATAGCGTGGACTCAAAGTGTTGGTGACTAGCTTGAACTGCTCAGTCTCATGTGAATAGATAATCGTTAACCCACAGATACAACCAAGGTCTTTACCACCTCTGACTCCGGTTTATTAGCGATATTGAGTAATAGGAGAACTCCCAACGCAGGATTATAAACTCAGAGACCCCTATTCCGGCAAAGTCTCCAGCAGAAAAACACAACACACTCATACAGACAACCACTACCCCCATCCACCACGCGAAGCTCCTCCTCTAACCCCTTTAAGTTATGTGTTCATACATCGGGGCAGGATAGGGGGTTGGGGCCCATACGTTTCACTGCTCACCACACTTCAGACCTTTTGTCTTATTCTGACACTAATCGAAGAAAGTAACTCGCAAAGAAAGTATTCAACTTAAGGAATCCTTTATCAGCCGTCCTCACTGGCCTGCAACAAAAAAACACACAACAGAAATACTATAGTTTAGTACAGGTCATTTATCTGAAAACTATTAATACTGCATGGAGCATTTAAAAAAAGTAAAATAACCTACTTAAAATAACTTATGAAAAAAAAAGACATTGTGTCCGAGTCCTCTCCAGACAATTTTTTGGCAGAATTGATTTATAAGCAGGATATCAGTCCCAGATAGCTTTTTGTCATGAGCTGACATTTGAACAAAATTATAACACAGAGAACGGAAGATTTTAAAGGTGAGATTTTTTAGCGTTCCATAAAAAGATAAGATGCTTTTTATTTCTATGATGGCAAAACATCCTTTTGTTGTTGGGAGCAACAAAAGGCTGGAAAGCTAAGTGATCCTGAAATTAAATCGCTAAAAAAACATAACTGAGTTTAAAAAAAAAAAGAACACTTCAAAGTAGTAAAGATCCCCAAAAGTGGTTCATATAAGCAGAATTCAGGCATATGCAGAAAACTGTAACAATAAATCGAGAATAAAAATAAAAATAGAAATAGAATAGAAATTCCAGACTTAAAATGGTTAAGATTTTGATTATTCGGTTTCATCCATAGATTTAGAGAATCTGGAAACATCTTTATCACTGTAAAAGAAAATGATAGTTGTTTGAAGCTGTTTAAGAAGAATTGCATCACACGTGTGCTCTTAATGTGCTCATTCCTCTTTGTATTTACCAGGTTAGAGAGGCAGGTGGCCTACTTTTATAAATGTGTCAGGTCCAGCTCTGTGGTCATCGTTTCAGGAAACAGAACCAAAAATCCAAAAGTCTGGGAGGCTTGTGACCCGTAGGGCCTCAGGCAGCACTACATCCAACAGGCCTGGCACTTTCTAAATGACATCACTGAATGGGCTCAAAGACTCATCCACCAATGTGGGTCAAAGCTCTATCATGCGAGGAAGCTATATGTAAAAATAACAAAGACCACTTTTTCTGTTTAGACAAAGATTAGAAGTAAAAGCAAAAGAAAAGAAGCAAGGCCATCCAGCTTGTTAATAGTTTTCCTTTTAAAACCTGCCACTCTAATGGCAATATTTAATCAATGTATGCTCCCACATGGTGAATTTATGCTCCCATTAGGATGAAGTTTTGGTCAGAGAAGGTTTTGTGTATTTGATTAATGTTGATTTAACCGAAATGAAACGTTAAATAAAACTTGTCATGAACTTTCTTTACGTTAAAGCTTTTGGTATCTACACTGGCATGATCGAAATCGATTGAGATTTCGAGAAAATCCCCCTTTTATATTACTGGTAGAAGGTCAATGAACTCTAAAAACAGAGGGATGTGATCGAAAAGTCACTGGATGCAGTTACACTATTTACAGTACTTCTGGATGGCCTTCAGAGTAGCTCTGATGTGAGAATTCTGGGAACTCTGCTGCTTTTATAATCTATCGGCATGCTTGCTGCGTCTGTTTTTGTAGTTAAAAGTCTCGTTTTAACACTATTGCATCCCTCACCTCAATATAAGTTAAAAGTTTTTTCTTTGTTGATATAAAACTGCCTCCATATGAGTATATGTGTCTTGTTATGTTCAGAGAAAGTTAGTTTTTTTTTTCTTCTCTCAAGCTGTTGGTGTACACATGTTTTTTCCTGATAAAGTGTTTCCATTAGATTTTAGTGATCCAAATAATTATCTGTGCCGCTCCGCTTTGTTTATCGAGAGGACTAAAAAAGGACATTGATTAATGGTCCTTCCTGTAGTTTGGAGAATGAGAAGGAGAAAACAAAAGCAGGCCTCGGCTGCTCTGGCTGCCAAAAATCACAGAGCTGGCTTCCAACCCAAAACACTCTTTCTAGGAAATCCAGCCTCCTGAATAGTCCATCCGGTGGGTGTTTTCAGGTCAGAAGCAGGGACTGTATCCAGAATTCAGGATAAACGTAACAAGGGGAGACTTCTATAAAGACTCGGTTGTGGGAAGAACTCATTCTAAAGCCTGTTTATTTAAAATACTTCTCTTTATAAAGCAAAACTATCTCTTTGAGCTTCACAATATGTGACACTTGGAGATAGATGACTCTCAGTTTACCTCACACTATAATCAGCCTCCTTCATAAAGTATGATAGTGGATTTCCTGACACTTTTCCTGGAGAGCAGAGATATACAGCATTCTTATTGTCTTTTTTTAAACTTCTAATTGTCCCTGACCTTAGACGTGACTCGCAATGTAACGAAACATGTTGGCCTAAGATCCAGATGCCTGTGATTGGCTTACAGAGTCCACAGTAGCACCTGATGAGTCACCTCGGAACAAACATCTGTAACAAACAGAGCTGGTGAAGTTTCCCTGAAGACCAGCGGGGCGGCCATGGCGCAACCCATCCATCCGTCCACCCATGTGAACGCGGCCGGCTATTTGCAGCCGTAGGAGGGGCTGTCGAGGCCATTATGTAAACTCAAAGACAAAGTTGACCACTAGAGGTCAACTGTTAGCGCGGGCCGTAAACTGGGGGTCAGGAAGTCTACTGAACAATTTGTGCATACCTCCCCGACCTCGCACCGGTTGTAGATATTGGTTGTGGGTGTTTCCACCCACAAAAGTACAAGCTCTTATGTAACAAGGACTACTGGTAAACATAGTGAAGTGGCCACTGTTGGAAGATGCTCAGTTAATAATCCTGTTTTGTCACAAAAAAAGAAATCTAATTAAATAGAAAATACCTGATCAAAATGTAGGTTACTGATTAAAATGATCAGCAGAAAATGATGGCGTGGTAAAACATACTTCATATAAATAGGACTAAATTGCTGTAATTTACTCATTTTTCATTGGTGTACATTAAAACATTGTTGACTCATCTTATAATTTAAATCTAAAAAAAACAAAACATGTATAAGTATGAATATGCAAATGAGCCTGCAGTTAAAATATTATTTCCAGCTCAAATGAACTATTTTACCTGGATGACTGGAAGGAAACATGGCCCCGACAAGACAGCTGGTGACTGAAACAATGGGAAAGTTCATGGGAATGACCACAGGTTGATTTATTAGTCATCTGGCAACAGCATTTTCTGAGCCGTATGTCCGTTAACCTCTGCGTGTCCCTTGTGGACGGATGATATTTTTAATCCTCATATCCAAGTACAGAATGTCTCAGTGTTGTATTTTTGACGTGTTGTTTCGATGAGCCCGTGTGAAGCTGTCCACGTTTTACATGGACACCTTCACACCTTCCATGTGTTCCAGTATTACTGGATTAGAGTTTGCACCCTTGGTCATTGGATCAAGTTTTTACATGGTGTTAGGAATTATCCTGAATTCCCCTGATGAAACAAGAATAAAATGCTACATCTGTTGCCCTCTTAATAAACATTATATGTGTTAAAAGATGTTGACAAGGCTGTTTCCTGTCAGGGAAGACCAAACAAAGGCTTCAAATAATCAGAAAACTTAAAAAAGTATTCATGTAAATCACATACAATAAGAAAATTTGAAAAACAAACTTGATCAAACTAGTTTGATAGTCCAGGAAATAATATTTGTTTCCGAAAAACAAAACTTTAGCCATTATTAATACTTGAGCTAAAGAAAGAAAAAAAAAAGGAAAGTATCATCAATCTACTTTCAGCAAAAAGATGTTCATAAGTGCATAATTAGACTATTCTCCTTATTTAAGGTCGTTTCCATCAACTTTCATAGCGTGATAACTGGAGAAAGTGACATGTAAAGCAAGTCAAAGCACTTGTTCGATTGACAATCCTCCCTAAGAATCTCTATCAGCAAAGAGCCCATTTTTCCAGGTGTGATGGACATGTATCATCTGGGGCTGGGCTGAGTCTTATTGGCCAGAAACCCCTGACATGATCAGGCCAGCTCCCAATTCACGCAGATTCCACTCAAATGTAACAACTGTGTGTGTGTGTGAATGATGTCCTTGAAGGCGTGTATCCAATGTTTCATAGAAAGAACAGGAATTTGGGAGTACTACCATAGATATCATATGAGCTCAGTGTCTGAGTATCATTCTTAAAATGAACAAAACAGCTAGAGATTGACATGAATTTTAGTGACTAAGCAAAACTAGAAAGTTCATAAATGTTAGCTGACTCTAACGAAATTTGAACAATATTTTAGGACATTTGTTTGGAGCAGCCATACAGGGACACACTCACTACTCGTGAAAATGTAGGATTACCAGTCAACTTAACAGTCGGGTTTTTGTACAATGGCAGGAAGCACCTGGAGGTACCTAAAGCGAACCCCGGCATACATGTAGAGAGCATGGAAATTCCACAAAGAATGCCCCAGTGGGCATTAAAGAGCCGTCAGACAAACAAAACTGAAACATAACTTTCGTTAAACCACCGTAATCAAAGCAACTCCATGTTCCTGCTTCTTTTTGTCCACCTCAGATAACTGGGGAGGAGTATGTTCGCAGCAGATCACCCTCCGGAACGGCCGGGCCTCCACCCTGAACACGGGCCTGGTGACGGTTCAGAACTACGGACAGTTCCTGCCTCCCCGGCAGGTCCAGCTGACCCTGGCCCACGAGCTGGGCCACAGCCTGGGATCTCCGGTCAGTCGCCCGTCCAAACGGTCATCAGCAGCCTCCACCATTTAGGTCGAGTTATCCATTGATGGAATTTTAGCCAAACAATACAGGAAATGAAAAAGTTATTTCATTAAGGCCACACATGTACATCACCAAATGTTGTGGATGGACTTTTGTAAAGCTTTAATGACCAGAGGCTGAGAACCTTTACAAAACAACCGGCCACTGGTACCCTTTATTCTGGGAAATACAGCAGGCCGTCAGTACAAACCTTTAACAGATTGTGGGAATCTGTGTCGTTTTATTTGTATTCTCATCATTTGGAGCATAATTGTTTTGGGAAAATTGCTTAATATTTCAGACTTTACTGATCAGTGTTGAGGCCGAGTGTCCCTGCAGCTTTGAGTGTTCAGTACACCACACAGCAGATAAAAAAAGAAATGTTCTCTTTCTTTGTGTGAAAGAACCAGATCTTCTACAAATAGCCACACCAAATATTCCCATGTTTGAAGAGGAAGGGAGCATGGCCATAACCAATGGAATAAAGAATGACTTGCGAAACAGGGTTATAGAAGGTCTAGTACTAGCTGATTCAGCATAATGGCACCCTGGAGCCTATCCCAGCAAACATTGGAAAAGAGGCGGGGTACACCTGGACAGGTGAACCATTTAATGCCCCAAAAATAATACTGGCTGCAGCTCATGGTGGACATAAAACATCAATAAGAACCATAAGGAGAGCTTTTAAGTTATGAATCTCTGTTATTGGCTTTAGTCATGTTTCTGTTGTCATTCCGACTCCCGGATAGGACTTTGTTACATTGGGTATGTTACATAAAAAACTTTTTTTTAAAGTTATGTAAAACAATGAAGGGAAAAATCCCCAAAGTGCAATAAGACCTCTCGTGGCTTCCATGTAGCTCAAGAGAGTAATTGCTATAGAGGAAAAGACACAGGACAGTGTCCCATTTGTGTTTTCAAAACAGCAGTAAATGTCTGTTCCTATCTGGTAAAAGCAAAAGAGTTTTCTTTTTGTTACTGTGTTCTGAGGACAAACACATGTGGCTTTCATAACGCACCTAATTGTCACAATGAACGATGATTTATATTAGTTTTTAAACCCCCCTATATACAAATCCGCATTACATTTTTTACCTTCAGGCTATAACATAAGGACATAATTACACATATTAAGTATCCCCCTGATGTAGAAAATCCTAGTAAAAAAAGCTTTGTGAAAAACTGTTTTTTTTTCCAATGTTTTGTCAAATTTTAAGCTATATACAGATTATGTTTGTGGCCTAAGAAACTGTTAAACCGTTACCGGTGCTCTGAAACTATAACTAGAATTTTCCTTCGTGTTGTCTTCCTCACAGCTAACAAAAATGTGTTTGTGACTCCCTTTCATTATTTTTGAATAAGTTAAAAAATGTGGGCGTTTTTTGCCAAAGTATTTGGGCTCTGGGTCTGACTTTCTACAAAACACATGACGAAATAGGTATGGTGATAACAAAGACAACCCAAGAGAGATGAAAACAAACACTGTTTTTAGGAAAAAGTCTGAAGAACTGCTTTGTCACATTACCCCCCCCCCCCCCCCTTCCAGTCCTGGAGACACTGACAGCTGTAGCTGAGGCCATAAAACTGTCTCTTATTACATTCATCACAGTAATAAAGGCAAGATGCAGAAATGCCCACTTCAAGGCTCAGTCTCTCAGCATGTGTTCGTGTTCATTTTAAATCTTTGCATGGGTTTTTTTAACCCACAAAAGAATCTGACACTTGGTGAAGAGGAGTTTTTTAAACTGTCCTCGGAGTCCCACATGTGGACCACAGCATTCCTGTGGTTTTTCTGTGAACACTAGATTATAGTAAAATCCTCTGACTGCTTCAGACAGAAACAATGGAGACTAGAAAGATAATACAGATAACCTAAAAGTCATTTTAGATTACACGGGCTCTCTCCTTCTCCTCTGCTCTCTTTTCAGACTCAAAGTTGACATCCTGATCTGTGATAAAGGTGGAAGTAAATGGTATTTGCTTGACATGTTGCCAGTGAAGATCCATGAATACAACAAGCCCCATTACTGTTTTACTTTTCTACGTTTCAGCATGATGAAGGTTCTAATTGCGGGAACCTGGGCTCTGCTGGAGGGAAAGGCCGTTACTTGATGTTTCCTCATGCCACTGATGAGGTGCGTGAAAACAACGATAGATTCTCTCCCTGCAGCATCCGACACATCAGCCGGATCCTGAAGCTGAAAAAGGACGATTGCTTCGTGGGTGAGAGACAAACATCCCTTACTTTGCCAGCATCTTGCCTGCCTAAGTCAAGAAATTGTGCGATTCAGAAGGAGTGACGTGATCTTCACTTCGGGGTGTGTGTGTTTGTGTGTTTCATTCCGTGCGTTTGTCAGCCAGTGATCAGCCTATTTGCGGAAACCAGATCGTGGAAGAAGGTGAGGAGTGTGATATCGGTCACAACGACACGGATCTCTGCTGCTACAGCGCCTCAAACAGTGTAGAAGTGCAATGCCGCTTAAAGCCCGGTAAAGTCTGCAGGTACTGCCCATTCAAAAGTCAACACACCACTAAAGTTCATATGAATACGTGTTACATTCTTGTACTAATATTCAGCATTTCAGACCTGCTCCAACAGCTTTGTCCTCATCTTTGATTGAAAAGAGAAGCCACGCTGTTATTAGCCTTCCAATGGAGCCAATCCAAGTGTGACTTTGTCTTGTTTATGGGTCTGATGGTGTGTGTGTGTGTCGTCTTTTCACTTGTCCATCTATTAGTCCCAGTCAAGGCCTGTGTTGTGGTCAGGACTGCGACTTTAAAGCGGAGGGTCAGATGTGCGACGAGGAGACGGACTGTCTAAAAGAGGGCGCGTGTTCGGGCCTCTCCCCGCTCTGCCCCGAGCCCGCCGCCAAGGAAAACCTCACCGTCTGCAGCCAGGGCACGCGCGTCTGCGTGAACGGGGTAAGCGGCGCACCAGACCGTGCCACGACACGCTTTCTCCATTACCCAACAGGGCCGGGCCCAAAGGTGGCCGCCAAAAAATATCGGGCGCACAAAAAGCAACGCTTTACAAACAACTCCCATTGCATTCTGTTCTATGTATCCCATATATTACAATTGCATTGCATTTTGGACAGGTTTTAAGAAGTAATGCATCTGAAAAAATGTAATGAAATTATCGGATAAAATTATATAAAACAGTAACAATCCCCCTGATCCTAGTCAGAAGAAAATGTTACTAAAAGAGGTTCGGCCTACAATGTTTAACTTTTATCTGTGAAAACTTCCCATCAACATCTTAGAAATATAACCATTACACCACACATGCTTTATCCCAAAACAATCACATGTATTTTTTTTTATCAATAATCATACAATTCATAAACAATTCACTTCTTCCCCCGAAAGTTTCTCAATTGTCTTATTCCAAAATCACCACCAGTATTCACCTCTTCCCCCCCAAAGTCACTCAATAGTGGAAATCCAATACTGGTCCACTTGCAAAATACCCCCAAAAACTCCAAAAATATACAAAAACAAACATGTCCCAAAATCAATCTTCAGCAATGCATTGCACAAAAACAAATTGAGGAAAAAATAATAAACTAGATGGATCTCACCAGCACATCCAGCGGAAAAAGATAAATCCTCCAAACCTCGACTTCCTTTTTTTTCTTCTTTTAAAGTTCTTATTTCCAACGATGATTTTTCTTTCTTTTTTCAACCACCATCCGGCCTGACTATTTGTTGGTTTTAGATTCAAACAGCCTCCTTCTTTTCATCCCAAATGCCCCCTTTTTCAAACATTTCTCTTTTCTCCACTTCCTACTTCCCAGGTGACCTCAGGATAGCTCCGCCCCCCATTTCCTTAAAGAGGAACATTACATCCAAACTCTCAGAACACCTCAAAGACACACAAAGAGTATAAAATCAATTTCCATAAATTCTTGAGGCTGATACCTATATTGATAAAACACAACAATGTCAATGTTAATATCAACTGAGCACCTCCAATTTTTCAAAGACCCTAACCTAAGAGATACCTCCACAGAAACAGAAACACCATCCAACTTAATGTGGCAGGCTCACACATAGATATTTAACATACAGTAACAGCCCGTGTATGTCTCATCTGTGCTGAACTCCAGATACAACCAAGGGGATATCAACAAATATGAAAAGACAGCAAGTTTTCCAAAGAATTTAGATATGTACATCAACAGTTTTCCATGTTTTAGCCTACTTATTATATGTGATGACATCATCACAAATCACACTGTTCACCATCACTGGCTTTGTCAGATCTTGAAAGTATCTTTATGCTTTGTAAAACTACTTCAGACAAGGATTTTAAATCTATTTTTCCAGACCCTTGTCGAGCATATCAGAATAAAAAATCCATAAAAAAAGCTTGCTACACTAATGTATAAGCCTTCCTAAAGATGTGCCACTATAGTTTCATATATAGTTTCCAAGCATGGTACATCAGATCAGACTCCTTATCAGCCCAAAGTTACAAATGCAAGCATTCCATTACGGGCTTAAACTGACAAACACTCCCTCTGCTTGGTACTTAAAAACTTTCATCAGTATCTGATTAGAAACTATTCCTGATTTATTTATTTATTTTCTGGCCTGACATGCAAGTCCAATCTTTCTTGTTTCATAATGAAAAAAAAAACGGATTCTGGATCCATCCAAGTTAGTCATTTGATTCATTTGGCAGTGGTTTGGGAACAAATATCTTCACAACACAGAGTGGTTGGGGATAAATTTGGCTAACACCATCTTACCTCGACAGTTCTCTGTGACTCCAAAACAAAAAAAAACTCCTGTTGACTGGCATGATGTGACTTTTGGGAGCTCCGTGCAGGAGAGAAGAGAATTTATCCCAGCTGCGAATATTACTTCATCCTATTTTCTGGGTCTATTGTTGTCCAGATGTTCTAACCATGCAATCCTCTGATGACCTTATTCTGAAAAATTAAGTAAAATACCTGGAAAAGGCTTTCAAAGGGGTGTTCTAATCAAAGCAGCTGGATCCAGAAACGAAAGCAGTTTGCTGGTTTTTCTCAGCTAAATTGTTTTTTTCCCCCACATATTTTTGGTTTTGTTGAACAAGATGACCACAAAAAAGACTTTTCAACCCAAATAAACAGATTCAGTGTCACAAAACCTTTGATTAACTGTGTGTGACAAACCACATCACAAACTGTCAATCACCACACAGACAACTAACAACCGAAGAGCAAAAAAGTTTTTATTTTTGGATGTGTAAACATGTAAATTTAAGGATAAAGAAGAAAAGGCTAAACAATTGTAATTACTCTTAATATAGAAGGTTGGTTGGCTTGTATATCTCTCTTTTCTGTTGTTCTACGGTGTTCTCTCCTGGTTTTTGCTGTGTTGTTTTCTTCTGATGAAATCTGGGGCCTCTGTGTGCAGGTCTGTGCCGAGTCCCTGTGTGTGAGGCACCGCCTGCATCAGTGTGACTGTCCGGGAGACTCCATGAAGGAGAAATGCCACATGTGCTGCCAACAGCCCGGTAAACACGGGACCACGTGTCCCCCGCTATTGAGCGAGGAATGTGTTTACGCTTTGTTTCCCCACAGATGAGGATGTGTTAACTTGCTGTGGAAGTTTGCACGTCTAATTTGTTGTTTTCTGTGAGAAACATGTTCAACTTATTTGCTTTACCGGCCATGATCAGTCTACAAAGTGCTTTTGGATAATCAGAGTTATATTTGATGATCGGGTGTTCTCAGGAATCTTTTTTATCTGTTACAGGCAGGCCGGAGACATGTGCCAGCACCACATCCTCTGTGCTGTCACGTCACTTTCAGAAAAAGGCTTTGCCCCTGGTGGGCGGGGCTCCGTGCTTTGGGAACCAGGGATACTGCGACAAATTCCACATATGTCGTCTACTGGATGCAGACGGCCCCATCGCCAGGCTCAAGAACTCTTTTCTCCATTTGGATGATTTTGATGACATGGCCGAATGGATGAAGGTTGTCCTTTATTAGTTTACGTAAGCTAAATAAATAAAATGACTCCATCTATAGACTATGAACAAACTAGTGTGGAACAAAATTATAAAACTTTCCCAGATGACTCTGAATTGCATAAAAGCCAACCCAAGTGTATTGGTGAATTTTTAACACCTATTGATTTCCCCCTTTTATTGCTTTTTTATTATGGCTTTTCTGACAAGATTTTACAAACAAAAAAGGAAAGCTTATATGTTAGAGTGAAAACAGATTTTTACATTTTCATTTTAAAAGGAAATTTGGAAAAAAAAACATTCAATATTGCATAAGTTGTTTTAATTAACTGAAATTCAAGAAAATTCTTGTTAACAATGTCTAATTATTACTGCCATGACATGAATTTAGAAAAGCAATAAAAGGGTGGAAATCCAAGGGCTGTGAAGGTTTTTATGGGCATTGCACGATGTCTCTAATCCTGTTCCATGGATATTGATTAAACCAAAACAAGTCATTTCAGAGTCTGACCAGGAAGTTCTTCCATCTGAGCCTAACCCAACACTTAGAAAGTGTAAAAACCAAAGCAAAGGGCCACTGAAACAGCAGATAGAAACCTAAAAGGCAAGGAAAAAGTTTTGGAGTAGTCTTACAAATGTTTGTACTTCTTCCCAATGATTTAATCCAATTAAGTCTTTGTTGCTTATTTATGCAAATGCGCATCATAATGTTTCAATGTCTGATGTTGCATAATTCAATTGTACCTGAGGATAAACAGAAAAAGAAAAAAACATGTATTTGAGGGACATAAAACTTAAATCATCCTTTGTTTCCTGACTTTGAAACCAAAGACCAAAAGCCTATTAGAGCCGCCACATCTGTGGGTTCTTTGAGCAACATGTCAATTGGCACTTTGCCATTTTAATTTGGGATCTGATCAAATGTTGTATTAGATTACACATGAAAAAAAAACCCTACAGCTGAAGCTTTTTAATTAACAGTGGCCTAAATAAGTTTTTAGGAACTTGTTTTTGTTAATCCTGGCAACATTTCAAATTCTTGTGCTTACTAGTAAAGTGGAAATATGACTCCTCTCTGCGTCATTTCAGCAGATGTTATGTGATTATTATCTTATACTTTTTGGTCTTTTTGTCACAATTGCCTCATTTTTATCACCTACACATTCAGCTGTCAGCAGTAGCTCTGTATTTGCTTTAGTGTTACATCAGTGCAATGGATCAATATTAGATTGAATATTTCAAAATAAGGACAAAGCCATTTTTTGCTATGCAAATGTTTGCCTGAAGCTACATCCACTGCTCCGTGTGTTTGTTTGACTTCCTGTGTTGGTGCTCAGAGGTCTTCAGCAGAATTTCTGTGTTTTGCTTGCAGAAGCCTTTGAGGTTTACTTTCTCATGACAGCGCGGAGAATCAAGAATGCACATTTGGGCTGGAGAGCGGGGTTTTTCATCCATTTTCACTGGAGAACCCTTGGATTGTTTTAATGAAACCGTGTCACTGACGCATTTTCAGTGCTGCGAATTTGCAAAGGAACGCTTCTTTGCTAGATTTGTGCTCAGTCATATTTTGACAGACAAAAGTGGCACATATGGCCATTTATGTTCACGGGTACTTTAACAGGGATTCCTCTTTTCATCTTTTTTGTCCGTGTAAGGCAGCTTAGATACTTAATTCAGAGCAGAAAAGTGATATTTTAGTGCACATGTAGTCCAACATACTGTTTTCATAACCATTCAGAGTGCATGTTTTCCAGCTTGAGACAAATATTACTTTTATACTGACTGTACTATCTAAACAGACTGTATACCACTTGCTCCTATTACTTTTACTGTGTATATACAGTACACATAGGTGTATATAGATAACCTAATCTATTTAATTTTGCACACCACTACACATGGTGTGTTTGTCAAATGTCTGTTTTAGATTATCCATTTCTATATATGATCATTTATTTGCTGTTTTTTATTAATGCCTTGTTTTATTTTTCTCAGCTTAGATATATTTGCAGTTTCGAAAAAGAAAATGTGATGCTAAAGATGGCATTTATTCCATAGACTGTGTGGTCTATTTTAATTTATTGCTTCAATTTTAAAGCCTCTATGTTTTCAGTATACAGTCTGAATTTGACCTAAAAGATGGTAGCATAATTCTGTCTGTGTCAGATCCAAAGTATCGATAATCATTTTGGATTGGCTCTGTGAAAGAGTATGTGGAACTTGGCCGTCATGCTGAGTAAATAGGTGATCACTTTGGAGCTTTTCTTGATGTAACGCGCCACACAAAACCTCTGAGTTTTTCAGTGAGACACGAGAGCAAGGTAGTGGGCGTCAACCCAAGAATGTGACACCAAATACATCCCACCAGGCTATTTATGTCCAAAGTTAAACCAAGCTGAGCCTCTCACAAGTTCACATTTAGTAAGCACCCACCGTAAGTCAATGCATATATTAAGGAAGGTTGATCTAAAACATTATACAGGAACTTTATTTAATTTATCAGTGAGACCATAATCAAGCTGTATATCTTCTTCTGTGCAAATTATGATAATATAAGACATATTTTCTCTTATTTGCAGCTTGAATACCTCACAACAATCTTAAATCATTTGTTTCCTGTCATACCAGTTCTCTAATAATGATTATTGATGATGGTATGATTATTATTATGGGTGTAATTTCTTTATAATAGCTTGTTTCTAATTCATTTAACTAATTTATGCTTGCAGGCTCATTGGTGGGTCATCCTGCTGGTTATACTGGCCTTGTCCGGAGTGATGGGCTGCACCATCTGTCTCTGTAGTCGTACCCTGAACACTCGGGAGTTGGACTGACCCTTGACCTCCGACCCCTCGCCGTCTCTGAGAGTACGTCAAAAAGACACACAAACTGATTTAAACCCCATTTTTTTGTGATTTAAAACTTCCAAAGCTACATCGGTGAGATGCTTTTTGGGCAAAGATTCCGGTTTTTGATCCGCAGAAGACCTTCTGGGACCACCTGCTCAACACATCTCATGCCAGTTTGTCACCTGATATTTTTGTACCCCGTTACGGAGCAGCGCTCCTCAGCCCCCGGGACACTTCTCCGTACAGCCGGCAGCCGGAGTCCTGTGAGACATGTGCTGTGGAAAAAGTCCATGCCAACTGTGGGATAGGTCAGTCTGCCTCCTCTGAGATACTGTGGACCTCCACTGTCTGCAACATGGAGCCACTTTTTCCTGCATACACAGAAACAAAAAGAAGATTTGTCCTCTGAAGACTGTCTCAATAGAAAATAATATATTTGCATATGTTTGTTGCACATTTTTATCAGTTTATTGACATTTTCTTCATGCATCTGATTCTCAGTTTCACTTCACACATGTTATCTTTTCTTTTGTTTCCTTACTCTGTAAGTGCAATAAATCCCATATTGTTGTTTCTCGTTATTTGAATTCATAGCTGTGAGTTTTGTTTTCTCCCTCACTTTGGTCCTCGTTTTGTCTTTTATTTCTGTTTTGGATTCTCCATAATGCAGCACATTTTTTGCTGAACATAATCATTAAGGTTTATTTAATTGTCATCCTCTGTACTCTTGCATTTGAATCCATGGCATGGTTTCAGAATGTTGCCAAACATTGAGGAAATTGCTGCATGTCTACTTCAGCTAATAGGCTGCCAGAACCCTATGTCCACTCATTGGAATTTTCTTGGCCTACCAGTTCTTAGGTCTTAAGATTTTTTAAAAACAAGGCATGGAAAAGGTTAGGTAAGAAGTGTCACAACAACAGATGCTGTTCCTCTGAATTTTTATTCTCCACTGACAACGGACAACTAAGCCTTTCAGGTGATTCGACCCTTTATCTTTTTTATAAAAAGCTTTAGCTTATAGACATGGAGTGGATTAATTTCTTGTTGAGACGATCAAGGACTGCCACTTGTCATGCAAACCCTTGGTTTTGATGCTCCTTAAACTTCACTCCCTGGCCTTTGTGTTCCTAAGTCCTAACCACATTCCTCTGAAATACCTTTCGGGATTTGCAAAGATCTTGTCTGCCTCAGTCTTGTGGTTGGGAAACATCCCAACAACCCTCGGCCTTGCAACTTTGTCAGAGGATGTTGCAGTTTGGTTTGGGGATTTTACGTCATGATCAAGGTTAGCTGAGAATTTCAGATTTTGAGATTTTGAAGAACACCACTCCCATCTTTAGAGTAACTTGTTTTGTCTACAACTCGGCCAAACATGAGAAGGTAATGGGCCTTACCTGCCACCAGATAGGTTCAAACCATGTCCACCAAGTTACCTTTATTCAGAACTGTGTCCATTTGTCTCAATATCCTGTTGCCTATAAAATGTGAGCCTGCTTTCAAACCTGCTGATCCTAACCCACTGTATTATATTTCAATAGAACTTGGATAAATCTTTACTTTTGGAGTGTTTTCATTTTAATTAGCATATTTCTGCAGTTTTCTGATGAATTTCTTATGCATGAACCACTTCTTTAGGTTAATAACCAGCATAACAATGGGAGATCATAAAAGTTTTTAAACTATTTGTATACAGCCTTTCGTAACTCACGCTCTTTTCAGAAAAGAGTGTGACGAAGATGTGCAAATAGGTTAACACAACTGCACTGATTTAATCTCTCTTCAGGTCACAGTGGCTCTGCAAGCCAAACATACTGGCGTCACAACTGCAAGGACATCTTGTTTTGGGATGCTCAAAGAATGTCTTGCACCCTTTTATCAGAAACAACCGAGTGAGAATTTAAATAGTTGCTTTTTAAATCAAAAACGGTTTGCATTCATATCAATATACAGAAATGTGTTGAGTTTATGGATCACTGCCCCCGACTAGGATTAAGTGCAAGGGATAATGGATGGATGGTTATGTATATAATGACCATGGTGGGCGTTTATAATTTATAATTCTTCAACAAATTGCTCAGGTTGGCCTCTCAGGTGGCAAAGTTTGGTTTTATTAAAGAATTTTCAACACAGGGACAGTTTGTATTTACACATATGTACAAAGAATGACAGAAATGAACGTTTGAAAGATTAGAATCATACAGAAGTAAAAATAAATAACTCTAACAGTGCACCTCAAAGGAAAATATGCTTCATGACATTAACATAAATGTGATCTACAATTACCCTGGTTTAGCTAAATATCCCTTGGTTCTCAGTGCAAAAGTAAAGCCTTGAAGCTTTCTAAACGTCACAATGATTACAGTACCGATCTCTATACCGCTGAGGATTACACTGTGCACAAAGAACTGGATATGCAATTTGAATGGATGAGCATTCATTAAAAAAAAAAGGGTGCTTTTGAAAAAAAAATAGCACGAAAAGCAAAAAATTGACCTTTCCCTTGCTTTTAACCTGACATTGGGCATCACATGCTCAGACAGAAGACATTGAGAGTCCACCTCACATCTTTGGAGGTGTACAGTAACAGTACAAACTAGGCAAAAGCACTCTAGACGACAGCTTTTGCTGCTTTGAGCGCATCAGAAAACGTCAAACAGCAGTCACACTGAGGTGAAAATCAGCTAGAAAAGTGTAAATTTAAGAAAAGGTCCATTTACAGTCGTACACAATGCTGGGAGCTTCAGTGGTGAATGCTTTCCATGTAGATATATATTGTTTAACATCAGGTAAAGTGATTGTACCCTATTGCTTAAACTTATGTGGATGTAGTTAGAATTTAGATATGTTATATATGAAAAAAACTAAGCTCCAAAACTTGCAAAGATTGATATTGTTTTGCTATAAAAGAGCATTCTGACTAAAAACACCACTGTGAATGCGGCCTGACCTGACTTAGATTTTATTAAGATCACAAATGCAGCACCATAGTAAATTGCATTTACTTTTAGAACAACATAAATGTACAGTTAGGTGTCACAAAAACAGCTATTTACAAAATATTGTACAACACTCATATATAAATTGTTTTAAATAATATCTGCGGATATATACAAGGTGGTAAAGATTTTCTAGAATTGGAGAATGTACAGTTGCATAACGGGTGTATAAATTATCTGATAAGTGCTGAATTGGTCAGAAAAAGGTGTTTAACAGTGTCTCGTCTTTATGGTCAGCGTTGCTTCAGAGTAACTCTGCGGAGAAAACCCAAATTCATTGGTTATTCGTCGGTTTAAAAAGGGTGACACGGGTCAAAACGGAGCAAACGGAAAGACTAACTCACCTTTTTCGCTTTGGGTTCATCCGCCACGCATCCTTACATTTCACAAACGTGACCTCCTGAGTTAAGTCGTTTGAATCTGGGTGTTTTACACAAAACACCATCCTGTTGAAGAGACACAGTTGATTTTAAATAACCATTTCAAGTATTAGCTGCAGAGAGTCTGCAAGGGTATGCTAATCCACAGAAGGGACTATTTCAGATCTCCTTTTTAAACCAGTGATCCCACAAAGCTTTAGTTATTTTTGATGGTGAAACAATAGCATCCCCAGATATGAGGAACTATTTGTTCAAAACTAGCAAAGTGGAGGTGTTTCTGTAAAGGTATCTATCCAAGCTAAGGGCTAATTTTCGACTAGTCAAGCTGAGTCAGAAGCCGCCCCTAAGACTTCCTCCATTTTTTTAGGTTATTTCCACATCCCCGTTTTCATTTTCAACTTACTTCTGTTGCGTCTCGCCAGCTCTGATGCGGATTTTGTGAACCTCCATGTTGGCGGCGTCTGAGTCTCCGGACCACCAGGAGGAGACCATCTTCAGCAGACTGGAGGCCGACCAGCTGTTTGTCTCCTCCCATTTGAACTTCAACATCAGCAGGTCACCGATGTCCTTTTCGGTCACCAGCAGGAATGAATGGGTCTTGTTTGTCACAAGTCTCTCTTTTCTGCAAGGAGGAAAATACAGGAACGTTTTACCATATAGCCATTGAGTATTTATGCTTAAGCCTCTAAAGTTTTTCCTTGCCTGTGTCGCCTAGTGCTTGCTCATGGTGGGAATGGTTGGGTTTCTATACATAAAATTGAATTGAATTGAATTAAAGTATGAGCCATAAAACCTGGTCTACACACAGCATCTGACCAGGTTTTTAATGTGTCTCCGGTCATATCCTAGTTTTATTGTTTTTGCCTCCAGATTCTGTGCTGTGGTCACAAAACCGCTCACATGATTGGCCAGATGAAAGTCTTCGTGTAGTAAATCTCAGTGAACAAGGAATTCTGTTCACAGTTCTGTTCACTTACAGTTTGAGCTCCAGGTTGTCCGCCTCTCCTTTGGTTCCAAACAGCGAGACGGTGAGCGACGGCTCCATCTCCGAAACATTGATCTTACTGGAAAAATGGATCTTCAGCTGATAGTGGTAAACTGGAAAAGACAGTCACATCGTGCATCGTTTAGGGAGCGGAAAAAACAACGCCTGGACTACGGCAACAAGCCTAAAAGTAAACTAAGCCTCAATGTTTTTCGTGGTTTTCCATGTTGTTTTAATAGCAATCTTCCTGTCATAACTTCTACCATTATCATTAGTATTAATATCATTGCCATTTTTCATCCAGTCTATGTGTTGCTGTGTTGGCTGCCTCTCTCTTGCCCTCTCTTTCCCTCACCCCCAACTGGCCGAGGCAGATGCCCCCCCACCCTGAGCCATGGTTCTGCTCGAGGTTTCTGCCTGTTAAAAGGAAGTTTTTCGTTCCCTGGGTCGCCTAGTGCTTGCTCATAGTGGGAATTGTTGGGTTTCTGTCATTAACTTCAGAGTAGGGTCTGAATTGAATTGAATTGAATTCGTGTTGCGCTCACCCCTGAAGGGCATGCTGGCCCTGGTTTTGGTGTACATCTGCACGCCGCGGGCCCGCCGCACCCGGCTAACGCCGTAGCCCACGGCGTTGCAGCCCCCCCGGCGGCAGCTCAGGCACACGCCGCGGTCGAAGGCGTCGCTGCTGGCGCAGCGGTAGGCCGTGGACGCCTGCCGCTCGTTCAGCAGCGAGTCGATGAACAGGTGGACGGAGCGCTCGTGCTCGCACTTGACCGCGTCCGTGATGGCTGGGGGGGGGGGAAACAGAAGAAACAGACACAGATAGGTCAGCCTCCTCTCTCCAGAGCATCTATCCGTACACGTCAACCCACGGGACAGAAATTGTCCTGACCTTTCCTAAGCCGTGTTCAGTAACTTGTATCTATTTCCAGAAGGTGTGAATGACGTAACAATGCAACTGACGGCTACAATGTACACCACAGTGACATTTCAAAGAGTGGTTACTTTGTAATCGATACTCCGGGACTCTGAGTGATGAATAAAAGAAATGTCCATTGAAACTTTCCTGTAATTAACCCTGTATTGTCTGAAAAACCAGCTCCACGGGTAAAAAACATTACAATTTTTCTTTTTTATGTGGTTATTATTGCTATCTTAAAAGGCCTGTGACATTCCACATTGCAGCCAACAGAAAAAATACTTTTTCTTTTTGTTTTTTTCATTACCAAATATCCCAAAATTGGCGATCCTCTCCAGGGCCCCCCTGAGGTTGCAACCTGGCTGGAAGCTGCCTCCGTTGGGGTAAATGTCCACGTGGCCGACAGGCTGCTGGATGCCAATGCTGAGACCAAGAGAGCCACGTGTGAAGGTGTGGAGGACATCAACAAAGTGAGCATCATCTGGAGAGAGGCGCCTGTGTGCATGCTCACCCTCAAAGTCAGGACCTGCTGGATCCAGGCCTTTCGAGCAGGGAAATGAGAATCAGCAGTGTTACCATATGTGATCAGTTTTATCTCAGACATTTTTTATTTTACGCTAAACTGCTGTTTTTACCAGTTATTCTTCCAATTTTATTCGACGCGTGGCTGCCGGCAAATCCGGCCACATGAGCCCCGAGGCTGTAGCCTATAAGATGGATGTTGTCTAGAGGCATGTTGGTGGTTTCCTTTGGAATACAGGATTCAGAAAGTTATGATTACCGTTATGTTCTCCGGCTAGCTCAGATGAGTCCTTAAATAAGAACCAGACCACAAAACGTGGCCTTACCAAACAGTTAATGAGGTGAACACATCCAAGGTTTAAATGAAAAGTATTAGCTTAGCTCAAAAGGATGCTGAAACGTTCATTCTTCTGGAACTGAACGGGATCCCACTCACCTCGATCCAGTCGATGAAGTGAGCGATCTCCTGTCCCACTGCTTTGGTGTTCTGGGCCGCCACCACGTAGTGGTTCTGGGCCGAGCTGAGCCAGTCCACCACGATGACGTTGGCCGTGCGCTCTCTCTCGTACAGCGCCGACACCAGCGTGGGCATCCAGCTTTCGAACATACCGCTCAGCTGTCGGGATGACAGAAAAAAACCCCAAAAAACGTTAAACTTCCATCTCAGATCTTCGATAACGAAGAAGCAAAGCCCGGCTGTAAGTCGGGTCCGCTCACCGTCCACCCGTGGATGACCAGGAAGGTTTTGGAGGTGCTGTTGAAGGTGCAGGCCGCCAGGGAGCCGGGGTCACCGGGAGTGATGTAGCACAGGTCATCGTCGGGGTGGGACGGCTTGCGGAGGGAGAATTTGGCAACCGTCGCGTTGCCGTCGTCCTTGTGGTCCAGCAAGTCTCTGAGAGGTTCCAGGAAGTTTCCTGGAAAGAAAAAAGAATGTATAAAATCATCCTCTGTGTGTTTTAGGACCTTTTTCTTGTGTACATCACACTGTTAATCTTATCTTATCCTCTGGGACTGTCTAAAATAAAAGCTGGCTCATGGAGGTGGGGGGGGGGGGGCTCGGTAAATGAGGTCTAACTTAGATTAGATCAGAGGGGGTAAAAAGGAGCAACCCTGAGCCCCCCCTGAGGGTTTTTCCAAGCTTTGTTCCTATCCTGTCATTGATCCTATTCTGCCCAAGTGCAGTGGTCCTGTAACAGGAAGCTGACCCCACTCAACAGGGGGCTGGCTGCTGGTGGTCAGAGATGGAGGGAGAAGGTCAAGTCCACGTTGCCATTTAGGAGGTTTGCACAGGCCCCACTGTCAACGTTTCGACAAATATTTATAGACGGAAAAAGTTCGGTTCCGGCTGATGACATTCAGGTGTCTTTCACAGAGTGAATCACATTTTAAGTGTCCTAATTTACCCAAGACAATATCCTGTCACACCAAAGTGATAGCGGACTCCCAACACACATTTAATTCACGTGAAGGTGCGCGTTGGAATAAACGCGGATGAAACTCACCGAAAATAGAATCGGAGAACTCTTCTTCCAAAGACGTCACGCAGTGCACAGCTCCATTTAACACTAAGAAGTGCACGAACCAGACCTGCCAGGCTCTCATTGCTTTAAAAGCTCGTTTTTGATATGAAAGGAAAAAGACAATCAAAGTCACACAGCTGTTGCGTCCTAATCCAGAGAGCTGCGCGCACGGCACTGATATCTGATCCACCTTCCACTGACTGCGTCTTAAATAGCTCTGGCGCGCTTCTGCAGAGCCATTGGCTGCCGGCATCCGGGCGGGGAATGGAAATGTGTGTGTGAAGTAAATCATTAGGCCGATTCCCGGGCAGAGTTAACAGCTCAGGCTGGCAGGATAGCGCCTCATTAAAGTAAAGCCGAGCGCACTCTTGTCCCTTTTTTAAAGCAAAGATGAGGACTTAATCATGGCTCCTTGGTGTAAGTCTTCCAGGGCTGAGTCTTTGACTCCATCAAGTCAAACTGCACAAGTGAAAACTTGAATGGAGTCAGTGCAAAACCACAAACCCTGCAGAAAACGCTGACACATCGATCTGCACATCTACATTTAGCCACTTCAGAATATGCGTAAAGGGCTTTTCAGGGGGGGAATTCTGCATTGCAAGGAGTTCAACACACTCCTTGCAATGCCAAAGAATATTATTTGTGTTTTGTGTCTTTTTCCTTTAAAGGTTATCAGGAGTGAAAGCACCACAGAAGAGGATGAGCTAAAATAACTAATGTTACTGTTTCAACTGCGGTACGCCATGTTTAGGTTGTCATTTTAAAGCAAGCCAAAGTTCCAGTTCAAAACAGCACACGCAGTCACTGTTGGGGGGGCAGGCTGGAGGCCAGTCATCCAGCAGATAAAATGATATAATGTGCATCACCTGGTGTTTCCAGGACATTAAAAAGACATTGGGAACCCATCGGGGACCTTTTGGTCCACATGAATTTGCAATTACAGAGCAGATTCAAAGTGAAATATGCTTCTACTTCAAAAAGTATGCAGCTAAAGTCTTGTTTTAAGGGAAAAAAAGTGTACTCGTGCATATTCAACTACTTTAAATGTCTGATCTTTTAGATTTCCTCAAAAAAATTTTTTCAGAAAGACAAATGAAACACTGTTGAGATCATCAAAGCCTTGTTCTTCAGAAAGTGTTCAGACTTTGTAGTTGCACTTTTGTAAATTGGCTTCACTTGGATGATCAGCTGTGTTTGTACTGATTCATTTAATTTGTTTCGTTAGAATTGTTTCTTTTTTTCTTGATACGCTTAAAAATTCCTTTAGCTGTACGTGATAATTTGACCTTTTACATTAGAATTTTGGGGCCTTTTACGTATTTTGTTTGGCTTCAAATCCTTTTGTGGTTCTTTCTGTCTTATTTCTGATAGCTTCAAACCCTTCAGGTATTATTATCTAACTTTCAGATCACTTCCTATTGCATATTAATGTTTAGTTCAGGTAATTATTGCCATTTTTCAAACAAATATTTGTTCCCTTTCTTGGCATCTTCTCGTGCATCCATTCAGCAGATCAGCATTCTCACAGCTGCTTTGCAGGAACATAGATTTATTTTATTTAGATCCCACTTGCCAAAAGAGAGACATGAAATCAAACACAGAGATCCAAACTGGCCTCAGTGTTTTCAGAAGATCAAAACATCCACACGAACCATGAATCATGTATATATGTGCGGTTTGTGGCATTTCTGTGTCCCTAAAACATCTGTTTCTTATGGCCGTGATGCTTTTTTGTCTCACAACCCAGAATTAGATTCAGAGTCGTATCCTTTTGAAAAGGTGTTCAGGGGGATTTTTAGAGCCTTTGACTCTACTATAAAGCCCCATTCAGTCCATTGTGCTTTGTTTTTGGCTTTTTTGCGGTTGTCAGACTGTATATTTCTATTTAGCACAGAGGGAAAAGTGTTTTGAAACAGGTTTTAAAGGCCTGAAAAAACTTTGGATTTTATTTCATAGTGATGTACACATTCATAGTTGTTCAGAGTTTGCACAGAGTTGTTCAGAGTGATTTTATTTTTGTGAAAGTTGCAGTTAAAAACAGTTGAAATATGAAAAATGAAGTGCAAGGTGTTTTGAGCCATAAGAGTCTATGTATATTTCAGCTGAAAAAAAATATAATTCAAGAATTTTACAGCTTTATGTCCAGTCTGTAGTTTCAAACTGCGGCCTATTAAGCATTTCTGTATTGTTTTTCCACGGGGTTTGGCATGCTAAAACTCTGCAAGATTATGAGGCAAACCATCCATAATGCCTAAAGCAAATCTCCAGTGAGAGAAGTTTCTCATTTTCTCTTTTATGTTGTATCAGGAGAAGGCATTTTTTCAAAGAATTTATTTTATAAAGAAGCAACTGGTAATCGTAAGTGTGTGTATCTAAGTAGGGAAATCTTTTCTCCTACTTTGAAACTCGCAAGCAACACACAGCTATCTTAGTAATTTGTCAGTTTGCATTGCTTTAGATGTTGGGATCCTTCGCCTATTCCAGGGATCATTTACCCTCCAGCCAGAGCATGTAAAAATGCACTTACATTATGTGCTCATAATCAGACGAGAGTTGGCAACGCAGCAGCTCATTTGGTGCCCAGAACTCCAGCAGCACACCCTGCCAAGACAAACTGGGCGGGAGGCCGATGAGGCGATGGTTGAAGAGCTACAAGATTGTTGTCGCGAAGGTCAGTTGAATTGAAACGTTCTCAAACACTTCAACACTCCAAACGACCGACGATTGATAGGGTGACCACTCCAGAAAGTTTCCTGATTGGGATTTTTGAATACATAGCTGACTTAAATGAAAGCCTTTTGGATGAAATCATGCAACCATAAAATATTTTTACCAATTATATGATCATTTCAAGCCGTGTTTGGTTTATGGGTAGTAAAAAGGTTTTATGGGGAAAATTTTGACTGAAATAACAAGTTACTTCCTGATTAAAAAATAATCATTTCTCATTGACTGTCTTCCATTTTAAGGGGTCGGCTCATTATTCTCATCGGATCACTTCTACTTTGTGGATATTTCTCAGTTCACAAGACAGAAACAAAATAAAAAACATGCTTAAATAAAGCTGACTTTTGGAATAACCATTGATATCCGCCTATTTCCTTGTTTTTGTACAGACTTTTGGGAGATGCTCAGATGTTTACATTCAGAGCGTACCTAACCACGATTTAAGAGACTATTAACTGTCTTGATTTTTATAAAGAGTCCTTCTTGGACATACCAGTTCATTTACACCATTAGAAAACAGTACAGGTTTATTTTGTTTATCCTGGAAAGGTGAACGACACGTTCAAATTTGAGTAATCAGTAGATTTCAACCCAAAAACTGTAGAACTTAGGTATCACAAGCCCATTATACTAATACTAAACTGTCACATAGCTTCATGACACAAACTACTAAGATTGTGCTATTGCCTTCGTCCTGTTTCTTTGTTTACCTTTAGCCCTGTAACACTGGTTGGAGTGAACCTGTTTGTTTCACTTAGCTCTCCACATGATGGTAGAATCCATGCATAGCAGTCATTGGATAATACCGCCCTGCTGTTGTTGTTATATAATACATTTTCGGGGCTGCTCATAAAGAGTGAATGGCATTTAGTGCTCCCCTGAAAAAAAGAAGTGCCGTGTTTTGCTCACACTTTTGGCAGAATGCATTGCTCCATCTCGTACACGTGCTTTTGCAGGAGGTTGTGATGCTGCTGAGGACAGCTGGCTTTACGAGCCCTTACTGTTCCGTGAACATGACTACGTCTTCCTCGAAAAAGAAGTGACCGCATTTGTTTTTCCTCTCCTGCTGCTGCTGCTGCAGGTCAGATCCGGTCGCTCCGGTGGTTGCAGGGGAAAGACTTAGTCCGGGCGAAGTGCTGGGGAGACGATCGGATCAGGTGCCAGAGCCCCACAGCAGAGATTTACAGGCTCCAGGAGAAGGGAAAACGTGGACAAGGAGTCATTCTCCCTCCACGTTTGTAGAAAACAAAATTCCTTCCCATTTCTACATTTCCAAGACTTTTCTGTCAGGCATATTTCTTGGAATGACAGGAGAAAAAAGTCAACAAACTGCCATGGGTTGTTTCTGTAGTTGTTTCTAAGGTCAAATCTTTCTTTCTTGAAATAATGCTCACCAACGAGCCCTCCAACAAGTTTTAATGGAAAGGTTTCCACTACAACCCTAATGAAAATGTCATTTTATATATATGACATTATGTAAAATGACATATGTATACATATCTACTGTATATATGCACATATGTTTCTCTGACCTGTATGTTAGTGAGAAACTTTTCAGACCTTCCCATTTTTTACAGATTCTTTGGATAGAGGTAATCAAACATTCGATCTCAGTATCCAGGTGGTAAAATTGAGCAACGTAAAGTCAAGCCAAATTAGCATTTTTGTCTGTATGAGTTCATCACCAGAGGCTCTGACCAGCCCTAAAAACCAGCAATCAGCCGCATTGAGTTTGTCCACGGAGGTTTCAAACGATCAAACGAATCCAAAACAAACAGGGCTGCAGGATGAGATATCAATCTTCTCTCGTTAATTTACTTTATCCAGATCCCAAATGAACTCGTCCAGGGTTTCCACAGTCGGTTTCAACGGGAGCCGATCCACGCTCTCACGGAAGACAGGGCAGACACACGGCAGGCTGTTTTGTCTCAGTCATGCTAGGAATTGATTCAGCATTATGTCATTTGTTTTGAAGAAGAAGGACTGTAGAAGTGAAACACAGCTAAACTACCAACGCTGTTACAAGCCTCAAGAGGAAGCATTGAAGCTCCGAGTGCTATATCAATAACAGCCTACTTAAAGTGTCATCCAAAGACCCATCTGTTTTTGATGAGAGCCACAGATTTAGCTAAAAAAAACTTTAAAAAAAAGGTTGTCATCATTGCACAGAGCAATCATCAACTTTTGGGATATATTATGCTGTTATGATTTATTTATGCTGTTGTTGAAAATAATCTAGCAAAATTAACTCTTGGTCAAAATTAAGAAAGCAAAACTAATCCAATAAACATTCATCAATATGAAATGTGACCATAAGTTCCTAAGAATTTCCTCACCATGGATTAATGTATGTAAAAATATTTTTGCCATAATCCATTCAAATCATACTGTTACGTCTTTAAATAGGAACTTCACGAAAGCGAATATAAGCGTGAAATGAGTTGAACCCTGAAAGGAAAGAGGTAGAAATTGATTTGAAAACTCATGCTGTTTTCTGGTGGGAAACATTTTGTACTATTTTGTGCTCCTAAATTGTTTTTGTTGGCACGGGCTCCACATGGTGTGTGTTACTCTGTGTGCTGAAGCCAAGCTGAGCAACATGGGCTTTGTTGTGATTTTTTTTTTTACTGAAACACACCAACCACAAGCGTAACTCCACGCTTATTTACAACTTCATAAACAAATTTCATGAAGCGGCTGGGATTTTACAGTTTGTTCTCGCTCGTGTTCAGTAAATTCCATCGAATTTGAATGTGCCATTTGGCCAACGAGGTGTATTGACGAATATCGAACTGCTGACCCATCAGGGCCACAAAATGGCCGCACGGAGGAACAGGTGACCCTAAAAGCATTCCGTATTAAAATCTGCACAATTCAAAATCTCTATTCAAAATACTGTTTGGCAGAAGTATCTTAAATAGCATTTGCTCTCTTTGTTCTGATAATCCACAAATCCTTAACGATAATTTGGGATCAGATAACCAATCATAGGTCATGAGAGTCAAACCAATAGAAAAACTTTTTTAAATGATTGGAAATTCTCCCCTTTTTCTTTTTTCTAGTTTGATCTGTATTCAAACAGAGTTTGTATAAAACATATTTACAACTAAAAGTCTTAGAAGTTTTTAATTCTTTTTTTATTTCCCATTTGGGCCTTAATCACTACAAAGAGAAAAATGTTGAAATAATAGTATTGATGTGAAATAACCAGCAACAGGTTAATGACAAATCCTGCATTCTGTTGTGGATATGTAGTAAAGATGAAAAAATGAATTTTTAACGTCAAAGTTTGATATAAAAGTGTTCTGAGAAGTTAGATCTCAGAGGGGCTGCAACCGCAAAACACTTATTATCTGAAAGTAACTGGAACAGTAAGGAATATCTTGACTTGGGGTATAACTCTTTATTGAACCCTTGCAGGGCTATTTCTCTCAATATTGCACTGCATTTCACTTCATAAAAGTCAGTGCACCTGACAGCAGGCAAGGAGTTCAGTCTGACTGAAGCTTCCGAAGCTTTGTCACTGAAAACCAGAAAACGTTTCAGTTAACAACGGAAGCCTGCCAAAATATATCACAGCTTGATATACAAATATATAAATGTACAAGAAATAAATATGGCTCTTGAGATGCACTACGGATATCGTTTTAGCCAGTCAGTTACAAATCTCACAGGCTTGTGTGCTTTTTTTTTTTCTTTGTTTAATGTTTCAAAATAAGGACACGTTGTAGGCTGAGCTAAGTCCATGAGGTAAATCGCCTCGGGTGAGACATTGTTTACAATTCATGAAACACTTAGGGAGGATTTAGTCATTGGTGTCTCATTAAAAGAGTGACTGTCCTTAAATGTCATCACAAAAATCAATCAAAAATCAATACTAAAGAATGCAGATCCCTGTTGGAGTGCATTCTCCAAAACGTTGACCGTGAAAATGGTATATAAAGGGACAGAGACTCTTTTAAAGTGACCAGTGGCACAAAAAAACCCAATGCAGTCAAAGAACGAGCAAGGTATCAACACTTAACTTATATTCGGAAAAATAACAACAATACGGATACAGATTAAGGTATTTACAAAGAATGCTGGGATTCTCTGTTCAGTAGATTGTAAATGTTTCTTTGGTCCCTGTCGATTGTTGGCAATTAGTGGTTAAATAAAGACAAACATCGGACACAAAATGATCATTTCAAAAACCAAACACACAAAGATGGGCCCTAACTGCGCCGGTCACTATGAGTCACGTATACATGGTCAAGTTCACATAGGCACAGGGAACACATCACTTAGAGGCTCAAAATATATCAGTACAGACAGTACATATGGAATACAAAAGCATAAACAGCGATTACAAGGCGACGGAGGGTAGTGAAAGGGTGGGTTTGTCAAAAGTAAGAAGGGTGAGCACATCATCAAACTGAGACCAGTTACACTTTTAGCAGCAGAATTTGCGGCGACGTGAGAAGTCTGGACTGATTTATAGCACTATAGATGAGGTTATGTTGGTTGCGAGGAGGTCAGGAAAAAAAAAACAAAATTTGCAGATAGAATATAAAAAAATAAATCAAAAATCAGGATTCGTCGGGGGTCCAGCAATTGGCGGAGGTTTCCCTGGCGTTGCTGTGGGTGACAGCAAGTGCGACTTCAAGCGTCGTTCTGGCTAAAAAGACTGCCCTGCGTTTTGAGCCTGTGCATCCTAAACAAAGAACATGACAGATAATGCTATTAATAAACACAGGATGGTCCATTTAGATCTTCATTTCACATAAATCCATAAACAGGTTGAAGTGTATATGTATTTCGAATGACATTTTTAAATGTATGGATGTGAACTGGCTTACCTTCTTTCTTTTCGACTTATGTTGTCCTCTTTCGACTTGACAAAGACGGCGTCTTCCCCTCCCCTAACGAGGTAAGCGAACTCTCCCTCCTTAGCCTTGAAGATCAACCTACAAGCACCAGAGCACAAATCTCGTTTTATCGCGTCCTTCGCGGAATCACAAAAAGGAAAAAAAAATCTGGACTGGGGACGGAGAACTCACTTGGACTGAGTCTCCCCGGACTTGATCCGAAGCTTCCGGACGTGGAAGCTGCTGCTGCCCCACCAGTCGGACCAGCTGAGGAGCGCGTCCTTCTCCCAGCGCAGCCTCACGATCATCAGGTCGCCGATGTCCACGTCGGTGGTGATGAGGAAGGACAGGGTGGAGTTCCCGTTCAGGACCGGTCTGAAAGAATCAAACAGATTGATTATTTTTTGTCAGCCCCTTTCCTTTTTGCTGGCCTTAATGCCTCAGAATGCCTATTTTGTGCGAGCGCCGTTTTAAAGTTTGCTTTGCACTTACAGGACAAATGGAATGTCCTCCTTCTCCGCGTGGGTTCCGTAGAGGGAGACCTTCATGGGCTGCTCTGTGAAGCTGAGCTCGTCCTTGCTGAAGAAGTGGGCCTTCACCTGGTAGTGGAAAACTGCAGGACAGGACGAAAAAAGTCAATATTCACTCCTCCCAACAACATTCATAGAGCTACCTAAAGCTTATCAGCCTAATTTCTTCTGTATATCAGTATAAGCTGTGCCTTCTCAGGGATGTGAAGGTCTAATAAAAACACAATAGCCTAAAGCTCATTTGTAAATTCTTAAAAAAAAACGTTCCCATTGCCACCTGATGTATTACATGAGGAGGTGTCACATTACTTTAGCACGCTCCCCTGCCACCAAAATACCCCGAACCTCTTCTTCTGACCTACTGAAGACTCACCACTCCTTAGCCATGTGTGCAGGCATTAAAAGCTGTGCAGATTGTCGTTTGTGGTCATATTACTAACAGCATAAAGCACCTATATTCACGCCGGGGGTTTTCACTTACTGCTGGGAGGGATTAATATACTTAACTCTCAGTAAGACCCATTAAAGCCCATAAATCCACTTAGACTTTTCCACTCTTTTTTAAAATTTCAAACCCAGGCGACGCCATAATGGACCCGTTTCCATCATATTCCCTTCAGAGTTGGCTGGTTCTCCTGGTGCTTACCTTTGTAGGGCATCATGTCGCGGGTTTTGAGGTACATCTTGGCGCTGCGGGCCGTGCGCACCTTGTTGACGTTGTAGCCCAGCTTGTTGCAGCGGTTCTTCCGGCAGCTGAGGCACATCCCCTTGTTGAAGGCCTCCTTGGAGTTGCAGCGGTAGGCCATGCTCTGGTACTGGGTGTTGACCAGAGAGTCGATGAACAAGTGGATGGAGCGCTCGTGCGAGCATTTGACCAGCTGGTCCATGTCTGCGATGCAGTGGAGAGAAGAGAGAGTTAGCCTCTGGCACCTTCACGTCAGATTACGTCACGTCGGGTTGGAAAATGCTTTCCTGATGTCTGTGCTTTTTTATGTAGGGACCAATGCCCACCTGGAACACTTTGCTTCGCTAATACGAAATAACTAAAGGCTATTAAACCCATACTTTAACACCTGTGTTATGCTATGAGTCTGTAGATCTGTTATCCATATAGCTTTTACAGTCAGGGGATCGTGTGAGCTGTGTCGTTATAAAGTCCAGCACACAATAAAAGTGGAAATCTACACAATCTGGTTGAAGTATTTACAACCTAAATACATTCCTGCGTCTCTCCTCACGTCCACGAAACCCAAAACTTGTCCTTGACCCCAGCATTCTTGCACAATGATGTATAAGCTTTCATAGTATCTACATTGTTAGCAAACCAAAGCACTGAAGAAATCAGCATTTTAGCTAAAACTCTGAACTCAAATAAAAACATGCATACTTTGGAGGCCCTTGATTCCTTCCAGTGCGATCCCCATTAAGGTGTTCTGGATGTCGCAACCCGGCTGGAAGGTGCCTCCGTTGGGGTAGATGTCGATGTGGCCCACAGGTCTCTGGATTCCGATGCTGCGGTCTGGGGAGCCCCTCGTGTTGGTATGCAGGACATCCACAAACTGGGCATCGCCCCGGGACAGAGTGCTCTGATCGTCTGCGTTCTCAAAAGTGGGACCAGCAGGATCCAGACCTGGTCATAAAAAACAAACGTTATTTATTATTGACTCATTACGGCCAGACTGAAGTGAAAAACCATGGCTAAAGATGCAAAAGGGAGCATTTCTATAGACTAATTAACACATTAATTCTAAGTGTTTCTAAAAGTGTGTGTTGGCTTGGATCCTTTCCGCCTTCCGTGAGGCTATAAAGAACCGCTGAAGCTAAAATAAAACACAAAACAATGCCGGGCCGTGGCTGTGGGCTCTTAATGAGCTGCTGCTCTCAGATTAAAGTAAACACACCATTCTTCCAAAGCAGGTCAGGGGAACGGCAAAGCCGGATAACGCTCGCTGCAGAGAGGACTGGAACCGGCCCAGACCGACCGTGTGTGTGTGTGTGTGTGTGTGCAAAAGCTGCAGATGAAAACAAATGTTTTTTTTTACCTGTAATCCGGCTGATTTTGTGGTCGGTGAGGTCTCCTGCAACTCCAGCTACATGCGCCCCGAGACTGTAACCCAGCAGATGAATCCGGTCCCACGGCAACTGCAGCTCTTTCTGTAGGAAATTGGACAGATGAGACATGTTAGGCGTGCATTTCATCATCTAAATACATTTCAAAGACAATCCTGCAGACTAACAGGCCTCACTTGGCTCACTCTCCGGCACTCCATACCAAATAGTTTGGAACATTATCCCAAACAGGATTATTCTGTGTACGGTCTTGCTTAGCCAAATCTGCTTTTCCTCTTAAAAACCGGCGAAGTTAAGAGAAATAAAGGGGCAAATGCATGACAGCATTAGTCATTCCTGGCAAAGACCCTTTTGCTCTTGGAGTGTTCCAGACAAAAGTTGGGCTCCAGTAAACACTTGAACCGTGCAATTAGAGGCTACGGTAGGCCACAGACGGAGCTATAAAGCACCTTTATAGCGGTTCAAAATCAAAACCGTTTGGGAAAAAGATCCAAAGCACCTGTGCCAACCCAAGTGCATTTGAACACGTCATGTTTAACGAATGTCGGACATTACTTTGGTGTATTTGCCTCTATATTTACATCCGTGGGGGTGCAAAGAGAGAGTTCGGAGTGGGATCCAGCCTCACCTGTAACCAGGTGACGAACTTGGCCACGTCCCGGCCCACCAGCTTGGTGTAGGCGGCAGACGTGGGGTAGTGCTGGTTGGCGCGGGTCAGCCAGTCCACCACGATCACGTTGGCGCTGGGCACGCGCTCGTACAGGGCGGACACCAGCTTGGGCACCCAGCTCTCGAACATCCCGGTCACCTAGAAGATTGCACAGAGGTGGACATGAAGAAAATGTGAAAAGTGGCCCACATCTCACGAAAAAAGCGTTTTATATCAACCCAGTTTGGCAAAAACAAGCTCTCGGATGTCTCAGATTTGGTGATATAAGGAACCAAATTAGTATATTTGCTAATTATAAAACATTTTAAACAGTTTTGAACCACAGGAGGAATGAGACATTTGACATACGTATCGCTCATTGTGTGTCTGGCCATGGCACAATTGCTAAATATTAAGAGATCTGACATTGAATGTGGAGACAAATTGTTTTGTCTCAAATAGATTGGACTAACTCTCACTGTAGTTACACTTCCCGGAGCCAGATAACGTCAAACGTTCGGGCAGAGTTTGCTCTCAGGACCAAACACAGGTCATCCGCAGAGTGGTGTGATTTACTCTGACCTCGGCCCCTCGCTCTGAATCATGCTACTGGAGAGAGGCCAAGGCATCATCGGGTTCAGATTTTGCTGCATGACTGGCTTTAAATCACATTATAGGGGGGAAAGATGCACGGCTTGCACTCTCAGCCCCACTTTATGAGCCAGACTGTTTTTGTTGTGGAGTCATGAAGTTTCAAAATCTTGTCTGGACATTTATGAGAGCTTGTTACGTGATCTGTGACTCTCTGTCTTTAAGAGCAGATTAAAGGACGTACCGTCCATCCGTGGATCACGATAAAGGTCTGGGATTCGGGTTTGAACTCGCACTCCTTGATGGTTTCTGGCCCGCCGGCCACCAGGTAGCACATGTCATCGTCCGGGATGTCCACGGTGCGCAGGGAGAACTTGGACACGATGTCAGAGAAGTCAGTGATCCATTCAGTGGAGGTGGGCAGAAGCGCGGTGGTGGCTGTGGTGTTTACTGTTTCAACACAGACCCACACACACACACACACACACACACACAGAGGCACACACAGAGCAGATCATTAAGTTGTTGTGGCATGACAGGAATGCAGAGGATTGTTGTCAGGTGGGATTCTAACAAGAAAAACATTATCACCAGTTTCACTCAGAGCCTTGCAGCATTCACAGATCAGTTTATTGTTTTTATTCTAAATTCCACCTCCAGCGTTTTGGACACAAAAGAAACCCCATAGACTATGACACTGTCGCCCCCTTTTGTCTCCTATGAAATCGTTTTTTCTAACAAGTGGGCACATGTTGGGGGAAAAAAAAAAACATTTAAAAGGCTGAATTGGTCAAGCAATAAAACCGTGAACACGAGTGAGAAGTAAGTAAAGTTCCCGTCCATAAAAAACAAATCCGTTACTTTTACGAGCGCAAACAGACGCGGATGAAACAATAAATGCACTTAAATGCTTTTCCAGGATAAAAGATTATTCTGAAAAGCCAAAATGGATGCGGGTGACTTTTTAAAAAATGTATGCAGTTGAAAAATGTTTTAAAAAATTAGTAAAATCTGCTTTTAGAAAGAAAAAAATATATATTATTATTTCCTGGGATGTTCTTATCGTGTTTTCTCGTCTTTCTCCAGACAAAAGACTTAGTCTGGGGTTTTTTCCCCCGTGCACAGAGTCTGGTTGGGTCTGGACCGGGATGCGGACCTGTGGGGGTCTGAACTCTGAAAGCCTCTGTGGGGTTACTCCCGGTCGAAACGGGGCAGCGCGCGCTCCTCGTTTCCTGCTCGGTCCCGGGAGCATCCCCTCCTAAATAAACTAAAAACCACCAATTAGGATGAAAAAAAGTTGCTCTTACCGAATGCACTTGGCGTGGAGGGCTCTGGATCTGAAGAAAAAGTCGCAAAGATGTTTCCCAAAGTTATCCAAATAGTCAAAAAGCATATGTTTTCCTTTCCCATATTACTAATCAATGAGTTTGTTCTTTCAAAGTAAAAGGTTCTGGATGGAAATGTCTATGGAAGGTGGTTTCGAAAAAGTTGTAAGTCCACTTAAACCCAAGACACCGGTGACAAAGTGGTGTTGCTTGGTTGGTTTAAGGGTGAAGTTTCTTGTGGTTTGTCACAGTTGCGGCTGCAGGTCATCTTTATGGGTGGCTCATTTGAATATTCAAACACGATTGGGTAGGATTCAGAGGGAGGAGACTAAACTTTATCCCGGCTTTGAATAACTGAGGGGCCGACCATCATTCATCCTCTCAGGAAAGGTGGCCCCTCAGCATAAGGTTTCATTTTCTCGGTGCCATTAGAGGCAGCTACCAGCTGTCAGTTCCCCCCCCCCCCCCCACAGATCTGGAAAAGGAAAACCCTGTAAACCTCATCTGAAAAATCCACTTTCAGACTTTTTCGATCGCTTTAGATTCCTCAGTTGTTCAATCTTGGAGATCAGGATTTATAACTTTTCTTTTTTTGGACGTTGGCTTTTAGGTTTTCAAGTGCAGGATTTTCCATTTGAATCCAAAAAGTTAAATTCCTGTCCAGACTTAGAATGTTCCGACTCTTGGTTTTTGGGAGCGGAGCACGATGCATTTTTATCTCATCAGTAAAAAAAAACAAAAAAAAAACGCACAATAAAAATTCTAAAACAGACAAAAAATTCAAAATAACCAATATTGCATTTGTTTACATGTTCTGTCCTTTATTATGTGGTTTCTGATTTAAAAAAAAAACAGACTTGCTCAAATCTTTGTATTTTTTTTGTTTTTTCAATTTTTAAGAAGCCCTGTTTCCGTTCTTTTTTTGTGGAGGAGTCCAACAACCTGGGGGTGCACACTCTTCTCCTGAACTCCCCAATGACTGGAAACTATTTCACTTAAGAACTTTATAAAAAGGTTTCGACATCCTTCTCTCTCCGTGTTGACTAGACTGAAATATTTTATGATCTACACCCACACAACAACATGTTTGACTGGAAAAGTATTTAATGAGAGGTTCCTCAGGGATCCCAGCCTAATGGGAGTAATCTGTCAGTTCTAGACTAGTTGAGGAATTCTTTTTTTCAGTTATTGGTATGGATGGGTTGATTAAAAAAGTATTTTATCACACCACTTATTGTTAGGAGCTGTGAAACCCAGGAGTGGCTCATTGAGTGCGTCATAAGCCAAACACAGGCTTCCACAGGCCTTCGTTTTCCATTGTACTGCAGGGTTTGGGATTTTAATGGCGAGCCTGATTTGGCAGGATGAGATAAGCGACCATCAGACAATCTGTCTGCATCTCCTGAGAGAAACAGATACAGCGGTTCGGCTTCAGATTGTGTCGAAACACTCGCTTTGGAAATGCAAGACGACACTATAAATGATACAAAAGGGATTTTTAAAACAGATAAACTGATGATTGAGAGACAAAACGTTCAAAAAAGGGACCAGAACTGACAGTGTGAACAAAAGAGTAGCAGAATTCGTATCCAGAGGTCAATTCTAACTACCATTTAGAAATAAGAGCAAGAAAAATCTGGAAGTCCTTCTTCTTTGTGTGAAGATGGCAGTGTGGGGGGAGGCAGGGGTTGTTTTCAGTCGGGGGCCCACTGTCTGATAATCCATCCACGCTTTCATTTTGAGGACGGATCTGAGCTGTATGGGTGTGCAACACAGCCCCTTTTCTCATTGGTGGGCCAATGGTTAAACTCCAAAACAACCCCGAAGCCTAAACCGAATTCAAATGATGCCCTCCTCTCTTTTCCCATGCCCTCTGATTGGCCGACACTTTGATGGGAAATATGAAATATCGGGTCTTGTGAGTTAGAACAAAACAAAAAAAAAGAAAAACAAGTCGTAAAGAACACATTGTGCGTATCGTGGGGAAGCAGTTTAACTATTTTGTGACGTCCTTTTGGGGGCACAGGGGAAACTTGAGAACAGCAGACAAAATCAAACACACGTGTTGGTTTTGAGCAGGCATGGGAGAAATGCGTTTGCTTGAATTTATGAAGAGTTTCACACAAAAAACACCTGCTTGGGAGTACTGTACCCTCTTTTATGGACTCCAGACTGAGGGTAAAAGACACACACTGACACAGAACCTGGATGTTGGGATATCCAACCTCTATTGGGTTGTTGTGTATGAATTTGCATATCTAATAGCATGTTAAATATATATATTAATACTACTGAAAACCTTTTTTGAATTCACTCCCTGAGATCTGCAAATGAAGATGACAGTTTTTTCTTTTTGGACACTCTCCCCTGAACGTCAGTGAATAATATATTTATGAAAAACACAATTAGGGCGTGAAAAATAATATTTTTCATACCACATTTTGTACCACACAGGCCTGGAACAGCCATTGGTTGGGCGATAACCCCCTCTGTGCCGTTGGACAAGAGGAGTAGTCATTCCAACCTGGAAGGCGTTAAGAATTTACATAAAAAAACACCAACGGGTGCAATCTGTCAAAAACGAAAAAGGGTGTCTACAAATTTTCTAAAAATGTTTTTACAGAAATATAGCACAACCCTGAAACATTTGATGCCGCAACAATGGAAGCAAGGTTGAGGCAAACTCTGTTTTCCTCAGAGGTCCACATGCTGATTTATGGATAGATCCAAATACAGAAATCCAGTTTCTTTTTATCGCGCCGAGTATATTTTTACACACTGTCTCTGTTTACTTGTGAGGAAGCGATTGTCAGGAAGGTGATGCTTGCGGCCGGCCCCGGCGGGCCCAACCCAGTGATTAGACGGAGGAGCAACGCCTAGCCCTCAGCCTCTGATCTCTGTCTGCATCGGGCCTCCTACGGCTGAAACCGCCTGACCCGCATGAATCCCACTATCCAGCGACGAGTAAATATCCTGTTTAAGACACACCCAGCCAACGTCTTCCAAATGATATTTAACTCTGGACTCAGCTTTCTCAGCAGCTTGGAACTTAAATGTCAACCAAAGAAGTAATGGAGGGAGATAAAGAAGCAGAGAATGCCTTTGCTTTTTGTTTTTTTTTTTACTTATCTCGTACACAACTTGCTTGATTTTGCTTTTCCTTGGAGGAAATCAAAAGATCACCGCAGAGAGAATGTTGATTTCCTGCCGGGAAATGATTCCTGAATGTTCTCTGTGCTTTTTTTTTTCTTCATAAGTAGGCCACAGACCCTGAGGCTGCACGTTAGAGTCCCAGTTCTCCGTTGGAACTGGAGCCTAATCCATCCTCCGGAGGAGCCCCCCCGAGTCGAGCCGCACGACTGTGAAAACCGACTGGATGCTTGCTTCAAAACTCGCTGCAAATATTTAGACTGGCGATAAATACTTCCCACCTGCTTCCTTATCAGTCTCGAGTCTTTTTCTCTCTCGTGTCTGGGGTGTTTATGTGTTTGGAGGGTTTTAAAGTGGACTTGGAAAACTAGCCGTACTCCTCAGGTCTAGCTACAGGTGCCATGTTTTGGAGGTGATATTGTGTAGTCCTTAATGCTTTTTTAAAACCTTTAAAAGTCAAATGTAAACCTCCAGTCCTCAGTGTACAGCTTCATTTCGATGAGTCATCGAGAAGGCTGATTCGAGAAAAAACGGAAAAGGGGGATTAAATTCGCAAGAGATTGCTGACTGGATTTTTCTCCTTTTTCTTCTGGGTGTGTAGCTTCGTGTGTGTGTGTGTGTGTGTGTGTGTGTGACATAATTGTATGTGAGGGGTTATGCCATGTGCGTGCAGCATGTGGCTCCCACCTTTGAAAAGGCCTGTTTCATCCCCGGCCAGCCAATAATGGACGTGGCAGCTGTTTGTGGTTACACACATTGCATTAAAAGTTATCCCCTTCCATTTTTTTTTTTTTGGTTCATTCCCCCCTTTACATCCTCCTTTTGTGTCCTCGCTGTATCCTCATGCCCATCTGCTTTCTGGAGGCATGTGTGCACGCACCGGCATTCTTTTTCGGGCCTGATGAGGAACACATTTCTGCGTGCGCAAGGTCACTCCGTAACTATTTTCATTGCCTTGTTGACACTCATTACGCCGTGTTCTCCTTAATCTGGCTCTTTTTAACCCACTTCCGTCGGAGAACCCGTTCAGACTCAACAGGAAACCCAAGGACCTTCGGGAAACAACAGCAGCCTCGTTTCACCCCCCTATTTACTCGTGGCTAAAAAGCTAAAGACAAAAGGTCAAATTGGCACACTTTGCACACTTGTTTATTTTATTCGCCCGTTCAAACCTCTTATTACAAGATTTAAATGTGCCGGCGAGGACAAAAGGGAAAAAAAAGTCTCCACACTGGGCGTCGAGTCTGTTACGAGTGACCAAGACAGACACAATAAGGCCATAAAAGAGCCGTAAAAAAGGGGCTTGGGTGAAGGAGAAGTTGTGTTTGTTTGCATGTGTGTGTGTGTGTGTGAGGACGGTTGTATTTTATTCCTCTATTCAGTGAGAGACGCAGAGAAGTTGTGTTAAACGCTTTTGCTGGCAGTTTAACGACGGAGCTAATTGACGGATGAATATGCGCGTGTTTGCCCGGTGCGTCCACCACTGGGCGTTTATCCTCCATGAAGTGGTGCGTGCCCCTTTAAAGACCCCCACAGTGGTGGTTTTTTGTAGGAGGCAAGTCAGGCTTAAGGGCAGACGGAGACGTGCAAAACGTGGGGAACCGGTGAGGTCCAAAGGCAGATGTGTGTTTTTTTCTGGACCAGAGGTTGATTTAAATGGTCAAACTTTCCTTATTCTTCTTCTTCTTCTAGTTTTAAATCCCGCGTTTTAAATGATTTAATAGCTGACGCCAAAATGGCTGTTTATATAACTCGAAGAGACAAAATGCAGGCTGGACCTCAACTCGACGCGGTGGCTCTGTGGAAGGTCAGTATCAAGGCCAGGTTGAGATTGGACTTTTGTTTCCACAGAGTCACCGGGAATCTGAAGGGTTTTTTAGAACTGTGGGGTTTTAATAATGTATTTTGCACCGTTTGTGATTGGGGAGAACTGAAATACAATAAGCTGCTATTGTAAATATTTATTGTGTTTTTAGTATTCTCCCATCTGATTATGTACCGTTTTTTATTGTTAAATTATTGAGTAATAAATTATTTGCTAAAAACAAAACAAAAAAAAACTTCTTCTTCTTCTTCTTCTTCTTCTTCTTCTTCTTCTTCTTCTTCTTCTTCTTCTATTTCACACCTGACATGCATGTAAAAATGTCTATCAAAGATCAAAAATATCTATCAAACCCAGTTTCTGTTGGGGACCTTGTTGCCTGCCATCAAAATAAAAGCTTTTCGTAAATATCCCAGCGTGCACACGTGTGTTTGTTTCTGCCGGGCGTGCACGTGACCCGACGCGCACGGACGCGCATCAGCAACTGAGGGTCCGACAATCCGGCCTTTTTCTTCTTCTTCTTCTTCTTCTTCTTCTACTGACATGCATGTAAAAATGTCTATCAAAGATCACAAATATCTATCAAACCCAGTTTCTGGTGGGGACCCTGTTGTCTGCCGTCAAAATAAAAGCTTTTCGTACATGTCACACCGTGCACACGTGTGTTTGTTTCTGTTGGCGTGCACGTGACCCGACGCGCACGGATGCGTGTCAGCAGCTGAGGGGCCGACAATCCGGCCTTCTTTTTCTTCTTCTTCACGCCTGACATGCATGTAAAATGTCTATCAAAAATCTAAAGTATCTATCAAACCCAGTTTCTGGTGGGGATGTTGTTGTTTGCCGTCAAAATAAAAGCTAAAATGTCCCAGCGTGCACACGTGTGTTTGTTTCTGTTGGCGTGCACGTGACCCGACGTGCACGGATGCGTGTCAGCAGCTGAGGGGCCGTGTTAAACCAGAATATGTAGGCTGCGCATATGTTGCTGCAACATCTGCTGGCAATCTGTACGTCAGGGGCCTCACAGAGCCCCCACTGTCCGGCGCATACTTCGGCCGGAACACACAAATGCCCGCTTATTTCTGCCCCGCACAGAGATGCCACGCTCCCCCCCCCCACCCCCCCCACCCCCCAACCGAAAGGACGGATTTCATGCATATGGGTTACAAACGCGGCTGTGCACAGATGTGCCGTGGAGGTGGAATGCAGCAGATCAGAGGGCCCCAATTTCACCCGTGACAGCAGCTGGTTGTGGTGTTCAGGAGAGTCAGGGGGGGGGGGGGGGGGGGGGGGGCAGCGGTCAGACGAGGTTGCACGTGTGGACAAACGTGTGTGTAGTTTCTGGCCTTGGAATTAACCCCATAACGCCAAATGTATCATATTTCATACATACGGTTTCTGATCTGAGACTTTTTGCATCATTCAGAGGTAAAAGCTTTGCTCAAACCCCTGTTGTACACATTCATATATACCCGATAACAGCCAGTAGAAGACTACACCAAAATATATTTTTGACTTATTGCACGCTAATTTGATCAAAATAATTTCAGTTTTTTTTCTTCATATGTTGTTGAGGGGCCAAAGAAAGACATCAGACGAAAAAAAATTAAATATTCTCCCTACTTTTCTTGGATCGGGCTTTAAAGGGTTAAAGTCATTCTTTTTTTTTAACCTGAGTCAGAATTCCGTTCGTGCATAAATGATCCATACCTGCTATAAACACACGTAGCCTTATGGGAGAACTGGAACTGCTGCTGTATGAGAGGCAGCTTACACCCCCCGGACCAGGTCACCAGTCTGAATAAACATTTGGAAATGAGAAAAAAAAAGTTGTCAAATGTCGTTTGGTAATGAGGGGTGAGCGGTTACTTTTGCGCTAGACTGGACTGTCATTTCACAAGCTTTGATTTTCCTGAGTCACGCTGTCCATGCCTGCAGCCCCCAGGAGCCACCAGGAGGTCCAGTTCTTTATTTATAGACCCTTATGATGCCCACTGGCACAACTGATTGTTACCACGACCATAGCAGGAGACACGATTTTCCAATCTCAAACCGCATTCCATAAGGTCTGCACGCTCAGCATGAGTGAGGGTCCAAAGCTTGTCATCTTTCTTTGTTCTTACTGTAGTCTACTAATAAAACTTATGTATTGAAGGCCTTGAAAATGAGAAAAAAAATGGATTTCAGACTTCCCTGGGGTACTCTGTGTCAGCCAAACCACATGTTGCTGCTACTTGCACGAGACACGAGAGCTGTCAGGTTGCATTGTGGGTTAAACGGATCACAAAGTCGGATCCTAAGACTTTGAATGGACTTTTATCTCTTTGTGAGCGGGTTTTACGACTCGGGTGTGGTGTTAAGTATCCCGACGCTGCAGCTACCGCGTCAAGTTTGTGCTCCTGTTTGCTGATCTCCACTTCCTGGTCCGTAACATGGCTGCTGCGATCCAGTCCATCTATCCAAACATAATGAGAGGGGGGTTTTAAGCTTTGTTTTTTTCCTCGGCAGGCCAATGTCACCTGTGGTGATCGTAATGTCGGAGCCTTCAGAGACCCAAACAGTGCGGTGGCGACCTGCTGAGAAATCAAACCGGGTTTCTTATTTCCGTGGGCCCCTCTGGAACCTTCCTAATGAAAGGTGATACACTTGTTTATGAGATTAAAACAAAGACAGTCAAGGATGTTTTCAAGTGTCAAAGCCATCTATTGACTTTCATTCATGTCAAATTGATAGACCAAATGTACCTATATATTGGATTTGATCTAAATTCTTTGTTAACATCTGTCTAATTCACCACACCTGATTTAATGAATCCAATAATAAATGTATTTCACAAATTCACGTGGCTTAATTGAAGAAATGAGTGAGCTACAGTAACTTTTGTGGACGTCTTACAACACTAAATAGTTAAAGAATATCAATTTATTGTAAAGTTTGGTGAATTTAAGTACTTTTCAGTTTATTAAAGCGTTGTTGTGAGACTATGCAATAGAATTCTGATATCAAAGGAAATAATCAAATTAGAAACAATCAGTTTATTTATCAAAGTCACATTTACTAGCTGTTTTCAACCGTAAGTAACAGGAAGTCATGATACAAACCAAAGGGATATATTACTTTCGTACATGATTTGTTATCAGATCGTCCCTTTGTGATCAGACTTTTTACAATCACAACAGATCAGGGACTTAATGAAGTTTTTAAGGATTCCCAGATGAGAAAACATCTTTGCCACCACAGGCATTGGTCAGTACTACACACACACACACACACACACACAAACACAAAGTGTTTCCCCATTTAAAATACTAATCAGTACCGACATTGGGGAAACTAGACGCCTCTTCCAGAGAGCAGGAATCTGGGTAAATGGTGTTTCACGGTGGGGGGGCGACACCAGAGATCAGGAGGGCGTGTTTGGGGTTCATCCCTTTCCATGTTGACCCCGCTGAACGGGCCCTTTTCTGCCTCGGGCCTGTGAGGCCCCTGACAGCGTCGCGAGGGTCTGGCGGGTGTTTTCCTGTCCCAGTGGTCGTCATGTTGATTCATGTCCACTCCAGGTCTACATCTGGTGGTGTATTTGTAGTTAAGGAGCGGTCAGTCAGGACGAAAAGAGGCCCCGAGTCCATCCTCAACACTTTCTCACGCTCAGGAGCCTCTCTCCTGTCTCTTTTTCCTGTAGCCCGTCACGTCAGGATTGGATGCAACAGTTTCTGATTGGTCTCCAACTCCAGAGCTGATCAGTTTGGTGTACTTTTTTCCTTTAACACCCATCTCGCCAAATGTATTTACATAAACTTGATAGTCAAATCTAAATATTGAATTATTCACATATCCAAATGTGATCATGTAGTGCCATCTAGTGGACAGACGGAAAATATTTCGATTTTCAGGCTTTGATTTAAAGGTTTAGTTTAAGTTTACTGTGGCTTATCAGATGTAATTAGATCAAATACAGCTGATTTGGAAGCTTGCTCTTTCAACTGGGAGTGAAAAGATTCTATTTGACGAACAACAAACAGGAACACATACTTTTAAATAGGTGACTTAACTTCTATTGGGTGGAGTTGTAAAATGGACTTCCAATGTCAGTCATATTCACACATTTTAGGAAGACTGAACAGATAATGTATAATAGAGTATAGCCTTTATACTAGATATATAAGGACAAATGTGCTGAAAGGATAGGAACTCGCTTTCTAGAACAGGAACTTGGAGCCATTTATATATGTGTAAATTAAGTTGAAATTCCCATTTAGTTTTTTCTTTTAAATAGGAATTAACTACTGTATCTTTGAGCATCATGCCTGAAAAAAGAATGACAGGAAATTTCAAAGGTATCTGTTCTGAAAATAGAACAGATGACTGAAGATGTCAAAACCATTAAGCAAAAAATGTAAGTACCATAAATGTTCAGCAAAGGTGTTCTGATAAACAAGTTACACATTATAAGCATGTTTAGGTTTTCTGAGTCTGAAATCCTTTCACTTTTACATCAGATATATTTATTAATATCTGTATATTATATCCTTCTCTATTTGGTACAATCTGCTGGTTTCCTTTCACCTTTTGAATTTCATGAGCTGAAATGGATTGGATTACCATTACAACCAACTGAATACTAATCAGCTTGACCTTCACGCCCATAAATAAGCTTGTAAATTGTATATATATATATATTTAAAAAAAAACACAGAAAATTATGAAAAACATTTTATTTTAATTTCAACCTGTGAATTTTCCGAGTCAATTTGTATTAAAATAACTAAACCCCTTTAACTGAAAAACAACAACCATCCAACATTTTTATGCACAAAACTAAAAATCCAGTCAACTTATACACTACAGTTCAGATTCATTACAAAAAAAAAGAAAAAAAAGGTCAAACTGATGATCAAAAGGTGACATGTATTTTTAAAAGTCCTTTATCTTCTGGAGAAAACAATCATCTGAAAGAATATCGGCAGGAGCCTGAGTCTGAACCGAAGCGAAATTAAATAAAGGTCTGCAGCAAATCCTCATCCGAAGTCTAAAAAGCTCCTGACAAACCGGGATACAGGAAGGGACTGTGAGGTTAGGTCCATACACCCAGGCATTTCATAGACATCTGAATTTAGAACAGCTTTGACAACTCCAACACGTGTTCAGAATCGTACGCACCGACAGCTAAGTGGAAGAATGAAGGACTAAATGATAAATACAGGACAGGAGATGTCTACATGGCAAAAAACGACGTGTTGAAATGCTTTCCATCAAAAATGGAAATGAATTAAGGTAACAAATCTTTAGGAAAAAAAACAAAAAAAAACAAGCAAAACATACAAAACCAAGACAGTCACGTACTTCAAGAAATAACCACCTGGAACAGTCCTGTCGGCGGCTTTTTTTCAGTAGCGGCGTCCGAAGGCCCCGCCCTGCAGCCCGCCGCCCTGCATCAGCTGGTTCTGTCTGTTCAGCGCTCCGGACAGGGACTGGGACGTTCCTGTGCTCATGTAACCGCCGCGCCTGCAAGACGGGAGGCAGGCGTTGGAAACTGTGTTTTGGATGGTTTAAAAACGGTAGAAACGGGAGGTGGAGCCTCACCCTGCTATGCCCCCGCGCGCTATGTGGCTCTGGCCGGGGAGGGCCCCGTCGCGGGCCTGCCACGGCCGCTCCCCGTCCATCTTCCGGCTGGAATCCCAGTCCCGGCCACCCTCCCTTGGAGAAAGGGGCAAAACGGCGGGATCAAAGCGCGTCCAGGCTGGGTCAGGCGGTGTTAGCGGCGTTAGAGGGGGGGGCGGAGCCTTACCTGGGGTTAACCCGCTTGTCGTATCCTCCCCCCCAGGACTCCCGGCTCTCTCTGCTGTGTCGGTCTGAGAAGTGCTGCAAGAGGAGGCGGCAGACCCGTGTGAATCTCTCGGAGGGCGTTTCCATTTATAAAAAACTGCGTCCGAGTTGAGGAGTAAAACAGCACAGTTAACTAGGCTTGTCCCGATCCGATATCTGGATCTGATCGGCCGCCAATATTTGCAAAAAACTGCGTATCGGCCGGCATGAGAAAATGCCGATCCAGACTGCCAATCCGGTTTTTTTTAAAAGTCCGAGCTCACACGAGCATTAGCATCTTCTAACCCACAGGTCTGTGTCCTAACCATTAAGTTGTTACAAGAGTAAGTCTGTTCAATCTGAGTCTGACAACTAAGTAAGTAGATAAATAACTTTAAACTTTATACATGCTCTGATAGGCCAGGATCGGTATCGGCCGGTATCGGAAGTGAAAGAAGCTGGATCGGGACATCCCTACTGTGAACTGTACTGCTGCTTATTGAGGATTCTAGCCTACGTCTCAGGCTTAGATTTTGTTCTTAGGAGTGGAGGCAGCCGGACGGGACTCTGGCACTCACCGGTCCATCTCTGTCGGCCCCCATTCCACGAGAGTTGTCCCTCCCCATGCCGTCCTGGAAGCGGCCTCGCTCTCTGTGGTCGAAGTCCTGATAGCGGTCTTGGCGGCCGAAGTCCGACCGGCCGTAGCGGTCGTCCATGGCCATGCGCTTATCGGGCCAGTCGTCTTTCCTACAACCGGGAGAGCACACGATGAGGGCCGGCGGCACGCACCCCCCCATCCACTGACCCCACGCTGCCCGGTTGAGTACCTTCTAGGCTTGTATATTTGCAAAAAACTGCGGCCGGCAGGAGAAAATAGAGATACAGACTCCCGATCCAGTTATTTTTAAAGACCGATCCCACATGAGCATTAGCATTAGCATCTCCTAACCCACAGGTCTGTGTCCTAACCATTAAGCTGTTATCGGAGTAAATCCCTGTTCAACATGAGTCTGACAACTAAGTAAGTAGGCTAAATAACTTTAACACATGCTCTGACAGGCCCGGATCGGTATCGGTAGTGATGTCCCTGGTACCTTCCGTCCATGTCGTAGGGCCTTTTGACGGGGCGGCGGTCCTGCTCGTAGCGCAGCTGCTCCTGTTGCCTGCGCAGCTCGTCGCGCTCCCGGAGGATCCGCTCCTGCTCGCGCCGCCTCTCGTACTCGATGCGGAGCCGCTCGCGCTCCAGGAACTGCCGCTCCATGCGGTCGGCCTCCAGGCGTTGCTTCTCTGCCTTTAGGATGACAGCACGAGGGAAGCATTAGCTGCCGGTTTGTTAAGGAACATCTGGAGGTGTTTGAGGCATCTCCTCCATCAACTGGGGGGGTTGAAGGCAGAGAACGGCGCCGGGGGGGGGGGGCACCACTGTACCTCCAGCCAGTGTCTCTTCCTCATCATGTGCTTCCTTTCTTCTCTTTCGCGGAACAGACGGATTCGCTCGCGCTCACGGTCCGGACGATTGTCGCGGTCGCTGAAACGAGGCAACAAAGATCGAATTTCTTAACGTGGAGGGAGGGAGGGGGGGCTTTTAGGAGCGCGTCTTGTATCTGGTGTGCGCAGATGGAAAGATAAAGGAGCTAAGGAAGCCGTGTGGCCCTTACGTGAAGCGCCGGCGCTCCACCTCTCGGATCTCCCTCTCGCGCTGCCTCTGCCTCTCCCTCTCCCGCTGCTCTTTGATCTGGTCAAACGTCAGGATGTCTTTCCGCTCTTTGCTAGTGGACGCGCGATCGCGGCTCTTTGTGCTCTGAGGAGTCGCAGGACACAATCAAGACATCGATTGCAATAAAAAGTCAAAGGGAGAATGGGCTGTGCTGGGGGTGGGTGTACTCACTCTGTCCCTGCTCTTGCTTTTGGTTTTGACGCTGATAACGGGCTCGCCCTTGGACTTGTCCATGACCACAGTCCTCTCGTTTTGCCCTGTTAGTCAAACCATGAGTATCACTGGATGTGCGAGAAAATGTTAGGAGGTTCACTTCATCATGTGCCATCTAAAGACTAATCTTTACCATCTTTTCCTTCTCCCTCACACTTCTCATCCTTTCCATCAGACCTGGAAACATTAACAGAACGCAACATCAGAAATCCATAAAAAAACAAAACAAAAAGACAGCGTAGTTTAAACCGCGATTAAATAGCCCGATCAAAAAGGCGAATCATTATGGAAATAAAGGTAAAAACAAAGAAATTCGACACCAGCCTGAGGCCAGCTGATGGAGCTGGCAGCCTTACTTGGAGTCGGTGGAGTGTCTCCTCTCGCTGCCAGGCTTCTTGGCCTCGCTCTTGTCTGCTGGCTTCTTCCCCGCAGGCTCGTTTTTAGCCTGAAATTTCCACAGGAACACTTTCATTTAGCTGCGGTGGTCCGCCACAAACAGCGATTTGGAAATCCTTGCATCAAATTCTCTTTAGTCTACTTTCTAAAGGCACATTTTGGCATATTAGCAAGTTTAACCAGTCGTTCCATTAAATATGAAAAGCCCTGAATCTCAAACCTATGAGGAGACTTTTCCCATCACCCACCCGCTCCACAGAAATCATGCGGCCGTGCAGCTCTGTCCGGTGGAGGTGGCTGATGCAGTTGGTGGCCTCCTCGGACGACGACATGGTGACGAACCCATAGCAGCGGGCCCCGGGGCTCTTGGCGTTGGTCACCACCTTAGCTCCCACTACCTTTAAGGTGTCGAAGAACGTCCCCAAAATGTTAACACAGTCTCTGAATTAAACCGAGTGAACCTATCCCAGCCTTAGGGGATGATCTGGAGCGCTCACCTTGCCGTATTTGCTGAACAGGCTCTTCAGATCAGTCGCTCTGGTGGTGGACGACAGGCCACTGACCCACAGGTTCCTGCTATTGCCGGCTGCAGCACCACCTCCAGCAGCTGCACACATCAAACACATGAATGAGCGCGTGTCTAGAGAGACCGAGACCAATAAAGAAACCACGAAGACCCACCCTTTTCATCTCTGGATTCGGCCTTGCCATCTTTTTCCTCAGAGCTGGAGAAAAACAACAAAACACAGCCATGAACATGCAACAACCAGACCAACTGGAGTCTTTCTCAGATAGAAGGATTCTATCAAAGGCAGGTGTGCGCGTCACGTTCCACGGTGCAGAAAAACAGATGGGGAGCATATAAAGTACGACCCTTTTTAACATCCCAATACACTACTCATTACCAGATAAAGCCGGATAGGTGCGTGTAAGAAATGAGACGGGAGAAGAAAAAACAAAAAACAAAACAAACCACAAATGCACAGCATTCTTTCTTTTATCTTTTTTTTTTTTACCTTCAGAGCATCCAAATTTTGCTAGCACAAAGGGGGCCAATGCAACAGATAACCATTTTTGGTTTTCTAGTATACAGAAAGCAACAAACCTCTTTTTCTGATCATCGCCCTCTACAGAAGAGGACTCTTTCAGCGTCGGAGCTGAATCCGGAGCAGCGTTCTCTTCTGTCTTCTCATCCTCCTCACCCTTCTTAGCCCCCATTTCTGAATCAACAGTTTCACCCGTGCCGCCCTGTTCGCTTACACTAACAGCCTGCGAGCTTTCCTTTTCACTGTCAAATGTCTCTTCTGGGGCGCTCTGCGCGCCCCCAACCTCCTCTTTGGCCCCCGGCTCCACATCATCCTTGTCGCGGTCCACATCTCCAGAGGCAGCGTGGTCGGATTTGGCCTCAGAGTTGGACACAGTGTCTTCCCCCCGGCCCGCGGCAGCTTGCTCTTCGTCAGGGCTCATCTCCTGGCTCGGGTGGGGATCTTCTTTAAGTGGCTCAGATAAACAAGACCCGGCTACTTTGTCATTTTCTACGGATTTAACAGGAATAGAATGGCACAGAGTTTAATCACTTCTGAAACACATCAATGGTAAACGAGGAACTGGCAAGGCCTGGATTAGGAACGTCATGACCACCTGTGCTCTTAAAACTAGGTATTAAAACCATGAAGTAGACCCTAATGAAGAGACTGGAAGAGAACCCAAAGGCTGGATGACAACCGAGCAACTAAAGGGGGTGGGGGGGGGCTAACGCTTTGGCTCATTCTCAAGCTGAACGACTTCACCAAAGCAGATAAAGAGTCCGGTGCTGAGGGGAGCCAAGGAAACAGCCATGCAGCAGGGGGGGCTCGCTGCGGTCAGTCTTGGTTCAGCCATTGACAAGTCCAGAGTCCATTTATACTGATCAGAACTTCGAGTCAAGTCCAGTGGGTTCGGTTCCGGCTGTTTTTCGGCTTCGGAGTCTTTCGGAAGCGGAAGAAGCCAGTGAGTCTTGATGGGAGGGGGTCTTCTGTGGCTTGATTTTCTTGTGGCAACCTAGAAACACTGCATTCACCTTCAACAGCTCAAAGCTCCCTGACCATGAGATGTGATTGCTGTCAGCGTGCCTCGGCGTGTTAACCACGGGCATTTAAGCAGTCACCAACACGGAGGGTGAACTCGGATCATTTTAGTTTACTTGAAATGGTTCTTTTATGGTTAGCCCACTTCAACACACAGACAGCAATTCCCTTTGGGTTTCCAGTCTCTCCTCCTGGTTGCATCTAAACAACGTGTTAGCAAGCTCAACACTGTAAAAAAAAAGAGATCTTCTGGTCAACTTCCTTCTACAGTACCTGATTGTTCTTTTGCATCACCCGCATCCAAGTCCTTTAAAAAAGAAACAAAAATTAATCTCAACGGAAAATATCAAGGAATGTGTTAAATTAAAATTTTAAGCCCATATGGGGGGAGACGTACCTGGTTGTTCGATGAATAGGTCATATCTTCATCCTTATCAAAAGCATCACACTGGTCCAGCTGTTAAAATACACGTCCGGTCACATTAAGATGTTTCACTTTAAAGTATCCGAGTTTTATTCTAATGTGGGTGTCCAGTCCCTCACCTCTAGACCTCTCACTTCATCCTCCGAGTCAAAAGCTCTGAACTCGTGGTCGTCTTCCAACAACGCATCGTCGTCGTCGTCATCTCGGTCAAAGTTTTCATCGTCCATGTGGTCCTCGGCCGGAATCCCGCTGTCGTTCTCAGTCTCATCCAGCACATTCATGTCCAGGATGTCCATGTCCTGCATGTTCTCATGTTCATCCAGGTCCTGCTGACGGGAAAAAGATGAACACTTTACCAAAAAAAAAAAAAAACGGCAGTGGCCCAACCCTTAAAGAATACGAAAAAATCTTTCAACAAACTCACGTGTCCATCATGGGAATCCTCCCCCATCACGGCCTCCTCTGACTCATCATTCTCTTGCCTTATATCTGGAAAAAATAATAGATACACTTTCATACACAGAGCTATGTTGCAGGTTGCACTAAAAACTAACCCCTCTTCCACCTGCAGGTGCAAAACATCCCATTTAGGATCTTATATTTACAAAATAACTGGATAACACTGGTAGCCAGGGTGCGTTTGTTAAATAGATTTATTTTATTGCAGCTCAGACAGGGAGGTAAAATAACCACTAGGAGCTCTCAGTGTCTGTTATATAACCGCACCGGTCATTTTGGCACATTTTTCCTACACGGATGTTTACATGAAGGGAAAAAGGCTTTCTATGACACATCAGAAGCTGATTCTACCTTTGGTGGCTCGCTTGGGGGTGATGGTGGATCTTTTAGTGGTCGACTCCGGTGTGACAATTATCTCATCTGGATTTCCACCCTCGTCCTCGATAGCCTAAAAATGAACAGGGCAATATTAGTTTAGGAGAAAAATAAGTCTTACAAAGGATGATCTTTTAAACCACCAAATGTTTTAACGACAAAAGTTGGAACATTTCGAGTGTGTTCTGACGAAAACGTCTGCTAGCCGTTAACAGTTTGAGCCAATGGCATCGTAAGCTAACACACGTAGCTTAGAGCAGCCACTAGCTTTTCTGACAGGTCGCCGTCAAAGCGTAGTTGAAATTAATTATTTTTTAGCGACATACTTCGTACTAACTATCGCTGTGTTAAATAATACTGTGAGTTACGGACCTTTTTTAGACGCTCCGACAACACACTCTTAACGCCAGTCGTGTCCAGGTTTCGTTTCTTCAGCTCGGCCTTCAAATCGATGACCCTAAGTTCCGACAGTTTGCGGACTTCTGCACCCTCAGGGACCTCCACGTCGGCTGACAAATTTGCCATCGTTTTGCACGTAAAAATGGTCTCTCCACGTTGAAAGAAATCCTCGAGAAATATTTATAACTACGGCGGCTGCACCACGAATGGAAGCAGCAAGCTTGCAAAGCGACTGCAAAATGGCGGACGATTACGTACGTTGACGTAATGGCGCATGCGTAGACAAGAGTTAGCGCAGAAATTGAAGCACACGTAAAGGCTATCAAGCATTGTAGCAAAAACTCATACTAATTCTGCACAGCTAGGAACAAGATCCTTTCATATTTTATTTACAAGATATGTTCAGATTACAAAAAGCTAAGAGCAAGCAAGATTTTATTTCTTAATCCTTTTTAGAAAATAAAATACATCAAACAATGATTTAATAAAACAAACACTATTGCATGGTTAAGATATCAGCTCTATACATTAAGATTAACTAATGTACACATAATTGCTTTTGATCATAAATCAATTTGTTGTAAATGTGTAGTGATGCCTGCTTAATGCTTAGAAGGAATGGAAATTGTACAAGTCACTGAATTTGTAGTTTGTGTCATTTACTTGGCCGTGGGGCAAGCTTTTTGTCTCAACGAGAGGCCGCTGGGTACCACAAAATTCTGAACACTCAGTCTCTTCTGGCACATTGGGAGTCGTGGATGCATTCAAAGAGTCAACATGGGAGACTTCACAGCTAGTTTGTGCCGGGTACGACCATGTGTGTGAGGCAGAACCGACAGAGGTAAATTCCTCAGCAAAGGAGGAGCACTCAGGAGAGTTGAAGGAGTCGAGGCTGTTGGATGGAGGCGCAGAGCAGTCAAGAAAGGGTCTTGGCTCATGCAGATTGAGTTTGGAGACCAGCGGTTTGCCCACAGATACAGGCAGCCTTTCTTGTACCTCTTCATCCATGTTGGTATAGGTGTAGTGGAGGCAGACATTGAATGTGAGCTCCCTCTATAAATAAGAAAGGAAAAGTAGAATGCGTTTACTATAGTAAAATTAAAAGGAAGCAACTGAAATTTGTTTAAAATGTTATTAGTGGTACTTAGTAGACTTGTAAAAAATATACATTACACATGGGAAAATCAGAAGTACAGTAGAACCTCTACATATGAATTTAACTTGTTCCAGGACCTACTTCATATGTTAAATTATTTGCCTGTTGGTTCAAATATTCACAAAAGAATACACTGTAATTCGTATAACTCATTCCACAGCCCAAAAACAGACGATAGCTCCTTAATAAATACGGCAGATAATTGCACATAGCAATAAAATAAATGCATTATATAAGAGAGATGTAAAAAGAAATTGTTAGAATAATTGTACAATAGTTATCATGCATTCTCTGATGTGTGA
>CAJRST010000002.1:1618937-1635273 GCA_907169785.1 Menidia menidia
TTTTTTTTATTTGAAACATGAGCATCAGCAATGACAGTCCAAGTGATTTATGAAAAGAAAGAAGACCACAACCGCATTGACACGTTTTTAAAGCCATGGTGGTACAGTAGTTCCTCCTCCATGAGCTGTCTGGGCCTCACATATGTAAATAAAACCTTTCAGCATATTCCATTTTAACAGGGCAAACTGATACCCCCGGGGGCCATCGTCTGTTTCAAAACCCTTACAAGTGTAATCGGTAGTAATCCATCCTTTTCAGGTCCTGCATTCACAGATAACAAAGCGCTTATACCCATCTTGCCCTTCTCCATTTACTTCTGGTGTTTAATAGAAGTGGTTTTGCTGCCACGTGTTAAAAGTTCAGCTCCTGGGGAAGTATGTGAAACTGAGAAGTTACAGCTTTTGAGCACTATCCCCCCACAGGCGAATAAGGGAGAGTTTACGTAAAAGTCCTATTATTCTGGACATGGCTCTGGACACGGGTCGCTCTGGTGGTAGTTCAGTCCAGAGTGTCGAAGAAGGCGTCGTACAGTCCAGGAAGACCTACAGCTTCTTCCCTTTGTGCAGTCTGTTGTAGCGCCAGATATTTTCTTTCCTTAAACGCTTCCAGTATTCCCAGGTGTCGGACTCCAGCTCGTGCAGCTTTTTGGCCTCTCCCAGGTCCAGCTGGAACAACCTGAGCCACCACGGGAGTGGAAAAGAAGGAAGACAAGATGTGAAATGTGCGTACTGTAAACTCCCTGCAGGTTTATCAGAAGTCTCTGATAAAATAAAAACTAAAAGTACTAGTTACATTTCTGCTTCACATTGTTAAATTTCTGTGCTTTGGTTAATATGTGAGGAATAAGATAGAAAAGCACCAGATACAGATTGAATTGAGTCAGCTAAAACCAGTTTTCAGTTTTACATACATAAAAATGCCTGACAACACATTCAAATTACATTTAAAAAAAAGAATAAATGTAAAATAAAGACACCTAAAACAACCATTTGTACATCTCAGTTATTTTTATTGCAGAAAGGGGAAATGGATCTGCCATTTTTCACTAAAAAAGCAGCAACAATTCTCATACTCAAATATTAAAATCTAATGGGCTCCAATTTGAACAAAATTCATTTTAGGCCCATTGTCTTCTTTTATTTTCTTACATCATAATGCAAACGTGTCAAAATGGGTCTCAAATAACAGTTACTTTAAAAAAATTAATAAAACGGGGTCAGAAGGGGATTGAAACAATGCCCAAATTGTCCAGTAATGTCAGAAAACAACAGATATTGGTATATGCAATAATCAAAATGCCCCCAGGATATTTTAGAGTTATAGCAAGCAAAAGAAAGGAAGACCTAAAGGACACCAGAAAGTAAACACTCACCACTCTGGGTATTCCTCCTGAGGCTTTAGTTTGGGGTCTTCCCCTTGTTTAAAGATGTTGGCCCCCACAGCATAACCAGTGAGTCTGACTGGGTCCTTGCACACTTCTGGGCCTTTCAGCTCCTCTTTCAACATGCCTTTTCCTTTTCCCTTGGCCGCTGAAAGGCGAAAGAGCAGTTTTAGGATAATAACACCTAACCTCCAATACAAAACAGAATAAAACAGGACGCTAACAATGTAAATACTGGCTAATCTGACATGCTAACACAAGCTAACATGATGTACTTGAGGTTAAGTGTCACGTAGGAATAAGACAAAACTTGTCAGATACCCATTACACATTTAAATACCCATATCTATCTGGAAAAGGACACTTAATGCAGACATATTCACGTTTAGGTGCAGTGTATAGGTCGTTTTACTTACCAACTTTCTTAGCATAGCCACATATCTGCGTTCGGTTTAACGTGTTCGTCCTGCTAAGAAAAGCTGCAGCGTAGCTCGTAATGTTTTGTGTTGACGGTGCTATCCGACATAAACTGTAGCGTATCATTTTTAACCTGCGTTACCTAAAGACTGAGTACACCATGCTACAGTTTGACATTCATGGTTCCCCAACTTCCGTTCTTCTTTTTTTTAGGTAGAACTGTGCACTGCCGCCGCTGGATTGGAGGAGAAACTGCTTCTGTTGTTTCTCCTAAATCCAGAAGGTGGCAGCAACGAACTCCCTCCGTATGTGCCGATAATAACAAAGTAGAAGAAGACGATAGTCTGGTCCGCAAACATGTCTGACTACGGAACAATCCAGAAGAGCGTCTTGAAACTAAAAGGAGTTGGTGAACTCTCAGCTGGAAAAAAGTGGGTATAGTTGTAGTTACAATAAATGAGAAGTTATTTTATTTGTATTTATAAATCTAGTCTAAATTCTATATCGAAATTAGCACTTGGTTCATCGATGCCATTTGGCTAATCGTTGAGCATAATGTGTTGATATTTATTAGATTAATTAACTTAATGTTAGCTAATCTGTTTAAGTGTGAAAAAGACATTTCACATTAAATACAGTCGCTTTCTCAAAGGTTTGCAACAAACGATTGAAAATGTGGGGCCAGAAAGCTTTGGCTTGCTAGCATTAGCTCACAGGTGAAGTTGACGTAGGCCATAGGCAATGCAGTTATTCACGACTTTAAATGAACATGAAGATGGCTTTATATGAATATTATTGAATAATTTACAAGGATGTTGATCAGAGACTCACATTTTTTAAATGTTCAAGTTAATTTATCATGATAATGAACATAAATACGACATTTATAGCAAGAATATGTTGCTTGATAAAAGAAAATATGCATTGAAACGCTAAATAGACAGAATTGAAGTATGACAAGCGTAGTTTTCATTTACATCCAATAGTAGACCCGATTGTATGCTGATATATACATGTCGAACATTTGCAAAAGCTTCCAGATAAAGAAAAACTGTTAGGATTTTGTCATATGGCCAGAGGGAGGTTGTGTGAACCACAAAGTGACAATTGACAGTTTTTAAAAACATTTCTTTCCGTCTTCTTTTAGGAAGAAGAAGAAAAGCAAAGAGAGCAAGCATCGCCTGGAGCAGCTTGAGACCAGTCAAAATGAGGAGGAGGTGAAAAACAAGAAGGCGTACGTTGACAAAAGGACACCAGCCCAAATTGCTTTTGACAAGACCCAAGAGAAGAGGGTAAGATTTGGGTCGAACTTTTAAAGCAATGGTGATTAGATCGGCCTGGATGACAAAAAAAAGCTCAGGAGTTTATACCAGCTCTCTGTCGCAGGGCCGCAAATACAAATGAGACTAATGGAGATGCCTATTTTTAAAAGTTTGCTTTTTAAAATGTCAAATAGTTGAAAGAAAGAAAAAAATAATGGTACATTTCAAAGTCTACACGATTTATGAGGCTAATAATCCTGTCCTGTGGTGGTTGGGATGATGTGGTTATCATATCTTTGTACCCTTTAAGTCATTCTCTTTCTCTCTTGCAGCAAATGGAGCGGATTTTGAAAAAAGCATCAAAAACACACAAACACCGAGTAGAGGTAAGTTCAGACATGTGAACCTGGACTTTGATTCAGTCAAAACAAGGTGGATTATTGTGAAATATACGATGGAACTCATTTTAATATTGACATTTCTTGTTTTTTATTTAAATGTTCTATGCTGTTTCCACCCCAAAGATTGACATGCATTAAAATGTCATCTCAAAAAGCTAATTCTTGCTTTATTAACTTTTCATGCTTTAAAATGTGATTTTATTTTCCCGTTTACAGGATTTCAATCGCCACCTGGACAATCTGACAGAGCATTACGATATCCCCAAAGTCAGCTGGACCAAGTAGAAGAGCAGAATTCAGATTGGCCTTTTTGTATTATTGTTACTTGTCACAGCTTGCCCAAGGTGTGTGTGTTTATATTTTAATTTACTAGCTTCATGTCCTCACATTTAAATCCTTTAGTTGAAGTTTCTCGTGTACACAATAAAGAGTAGAAACATTCAATAACTTTGTGTATTAGTCTCACATTTCAAACACTCCTATTGGTGGTTTCCCTGTGCATATGGATAAATAAGAAAACTCAAATTATAATGCATTTATTTGGATAGATACTGGGACACCCCAGGAATGGCACAGATTGTAAACCCGAAAGTTAATGTTGAACAGAAATCTGCCCCGTTAAAACAAATTTGTGCTGAACAATCTTAACTAGTAATGACACCGCATTCCCTCATACATCACAATGGTCTTTAGCGTTCATTTTACAATATGACACAACCCAACTTTGAAGTTTTACAAAAGAGGAGGAAGTAGCTTCAAACGGCAAAGAATTCTCTGAACCTTTATTAAGAGATGTCCGGGATTAAGAAAACGTTGAATTCATACAGTCACACGGCTTTGATTGAACTGGAAACTCTCTTCTCTTATCCGAAAAGAGTTTCTTTGTTGTTGCTTTTTTTCAGTGTTTTGGGGGTTCACTTTGGCCCCAGCATCTCGCTGGGCTTCACCCACTGGTCGAACTGCTCCTCGGTCAGGTAGCCCAGCTCCACGGCCACCGCCTTGAGCGTGGAGCCCTTCTTGTGCGCCGTCTTGGCGATGGCGGCCGCCTTGTCGTAGCCGATGTGCGGGTTGAGCGCGGTGACCAGCATGAGCGACTCGCTCATCAGCTTGTTGATCCTCTCCGTGTTGGCCTGGATGCCCACCACGCAGTTGTTGGTGAAGGAGACGGAGGCGTCGCCCAGCAGCTGCGCCGAGTTCAGCACGTTCTTCACCATCATGGGCTTGAAGACGTTGAGCTCGAAGTGTCCGTTGCTGCCCCCCACGGTGACCGCCACGTGGTTGCCCATCACCTGGGCCGCCACCATGGTCATGGCCTCGCACTGGGTGGGGTTGACCTTCCCCGGCATGATGCTGCTGCCCGGCTCGTTCTCGGGCAGGATCAGCTCGCCCAGGCCCGAGCGGGGCCCCGAGCCCAGGAAGCGGATGTCGTTGGCGATCTTCATCATGCTGACCGCCACGGTGTTGAGCGCCCCGCTCAGCTCCACCAGCGCGTCGTGCGCCGCCAGGGCCTCGAACTTGTTGGGCGCGGTGACGAAGGGCAGGCCGGTGAGGGACGCCACGGTGGCGGCCACCTTCTCGGCGAACCCGATCCGGGTGTTGAGCCCCGTGCCCACGGCCGTGCCGCCCGCCGCCAGCTCGTAGATCCGGGGCATGGCCGCCTTGACCCGCTCCATGCTGTACTTGACCTGCTGGACGTAGCCGCTGAACTCCTGGCCCAGCGACAGCGGCACGGCGTCCTGGGTGTGCGTGCGCCCGATCTTGATGATGTCTCGGAACTCCAGGGCCTTGGCGGCCATGGCGTCGTGCAGGGTCTGGAGGCCCGGCAGCAGGACCTGGTGGACCTCCGTGGCCACGGCGATGTGCATGGCCGTGGGGAAGGTGTCGTTGGAGCTCTGGCTCTTGTTGACGTGGTCGTTGGGGTGGACGGGGTCCTTAGAACCCAGTGTCCCTCCCAGCATCTCGATGGCCCGGTTGCTGATGACCTCGTTGACGTTCATGTTGGTCTGGGTTCCTGACCCGGTCTGCCACACTACCAGGGGGAAATGGTCGTCCAGCTTACCGGCGGAGACCTCGTCCGCTGCCCGGGAAATGGCGTCCGCTATCTTTGGGTCTAGGCCGTACTCCTTGTTCACCTCGGCGGCTGCTTTTTTTAGGATTCCGAAAGCCTTAATGACTTGTAACGGCATTCTCTCGCTCGGGCCTCCTATCTTGAAGTTCATGGTGGATCTGACGGTCTGGGCGCCGTAGTACTTGTCGGCCGGGACCTTGAGCTCACCGAAAGTGTCCCGCTCCGTCCTGTACTCGGAGCTGGCCATTCTGGACGTGCTGACGAGGGCTTTGGAGTTGAGGCGGAGTCCCTGTAAAGACAGGAGGCTGCAGTTAAACTGCTGGGCGCTTCTCAAAGACCGAAACATGGCTTCGCATTAGAGGTGAATCGGGGGGGAGGTCAACGCTGGTTTCCACATTCTAACCTGCTATTGGGCGAGTAATAAACTTGATGACCAACCAGCCAATCGCGGCGGGAGGAAGGCGGGATTTCCTCCCGAGCTGTCCTATCGCGTGCGGTCGAATGGACTACTACATCCGGATCTGTGAAGTGTATCAAAATAATGTCTGACGACGTTTCCGACGATATGACCAAGAGCACGTTACTTGGAAATAAAACCCTTTTTTTTTTTACTTGAGATATATTTCCTATTTATTGTATTTTTAAAAGCACGATTCTAATTATCAAAGTATTCCCACAAGAGATGCCAACGTAACATTTTTGATTCAGTGGGTTTTTTGTCCTATAACTTATTTTAATGAAGGATTGATATTTGTGTAATTCATGTCCAAAAGTTCTGTAAACTTTACTTAGATTCAAATTGACATGCTATACTTAATATTAATATACTCAGTTTATATTCAGTGTTGCATTTGTGATAGAAAAAAGTGACAATAGTAATGATTAACACACTGCAGGACTGAGATCTATTTTGTTGAAAAGATATTTAGAATATCAGACAACTGAGGAGACTGTTGGACTTCAGACAGACAAATGGTGTCCCATTTTACCAGGATGTAGAATACCAGCTCTTCAACTGTGACAGGACTTCTTTAACATATTAATTCTTTTGTGATCCACTATTGTTTGCAATTCCTGAAATATGAAGTTTATGTAGTCTAGACTTAATGATGATGGAATGCTGTGTTTAATGATGCAGTATTTGTTTCAGCCTTGTCTTGTGGTGATATGCTGAGCCTTTCACGAGAGAAATTTTTTTTAGATGGGAATAAAAGTTGCACTGATATCAGTAAGTACTTTTCAGAATCAATAATGTCTTTTCATATTTGCACATTTTCATTGCCAACCGACAATGGACCTCAAAGTGGCAGATCATTGACTTGTGAAATCCTAGTCCTGTAACTGTAGTCCTCTAGTCCTAGTCCTGTTAACCTATTACTCAGTTATTGAATTCATTTTGCAGCTAAAAAGCCATTGCTGTACATTGGCACAAGCCACAGGTGTTCCTATTGTGTGTGGGTGTGTACAATCTTACCAACTTTCATTTCAAATTCTCTAATAGCCTGAAACACGGATTAAAACTTCCATTTTTGGAAACTGTCACAAAATACTGTGCATTGTTACTTTTTTTATCTCAAGTTTTATGAAGCGATGTGTGTTTTATTTTGAAGCCTGAGCATGGTCTGAAGGCGGAAGTAGTCGATGCGTAACTTCTATCTTCTCGTCGCCGTCCCTTCTCGCGGTAACGTTGGTATCGGTTAGTATGCGGTTAGCTTGCTAGCTAACTACATCGTTTCCAGGTTTCGTGTCGACCTGAAAACACCATACCAAGAGAGACACGGCCCTAGCTCAATCTTTTTTTTAATTCAGGCTGCACGGAGAAGCGGGACAATGCCACACAACTTTCAGCCCGGAGACCTGGTCTTCGCTAAAATGAAGGGATACCCCCACTGGCCAGCTAGGGTAAGCAGGCAACGTTAACAGCGGACGGAGGGGCGGAGGAGGGGGTTGGCTGTTTTGCTTGGGACGCTGGAGACGATTCTGTCTGTATCCTTGCTCGGTTCGATACATATTAATAGACATATTCGTGACATAGTGTCTACTGGTTGACAAAACGCTGTATAGGCCCGGAGACAGCTCCAAAGAGGGGAATTTGCATATGATGCTGCTGGCCTAATGTGAGGAGGCATAATCCAGCCAAGCTAACGCTGATAATGTGGACATGACGTTTGATATGACTTGTTTTTTGGGACTATGAATAACCTCCCCAGATGCACTGTAAATGACACGATAGAATTATTTTAAACCAGTTAACATTTATTCCTATCCCCGCCCCCTAGGTTTTTAATGTATTGATCTACTGTGGTTGAACATGCTAGGCATCCTTTTTTTGGTTCGTCTCTCTGTCCGCTTTAATATTTTCTTGTTTCCAGATTGAAGACGTGGCTGATGGAGCAGTGAAGCCCCCACCTAATAAAATTCCTATATTTTTCTTTGGGACACATGAAACGTGAGTACATCGGTCAGTTTCTGATTGAATTTAGTGCTTTGTATCTCTGGGATGTCCTTTTGTGATGTGTCCATGGCTTATTTGGCATCAACCTCCCAGGGGTGAAAACATAGTAAAATCCTTAGTGGAAAAAGTACTTGAGGGATCATAATTAAACCATCTTTCCACTGCTTGAATTTCCTGAACCTCTCTGCAAACACATCTTTTTAAAAAGTCTGCATAAGAGAAGAAATTTGGATTCTTGTACTGACTAAAATGAATTGATTGTGACAGTTTTATTGCCACCTCGTGTTTTAAAGTTTAAATGGTGTGAGGAAAATGCTCATAAAACTGGTTTTGCTGGACACCTTTGCTCACTAATCGCGTCCCAGGCTTGTTAATTTTGGTGTGTGTGAGCATGCTGTGTGTTTCAAAGAGATGTATTGACATAGTGGATAAAACTGCACCTGCAGTACATCATTCCACCGCCAGGGGGGCTCAGCGAGCCCTTCCAAAGTCAAGCCAGAGCAAACCCCCCTTTGGAATAAGAATAAGGATCCTGTATTTTAAAGAATACTTAGGTCTTGAGAAACTTTTCAGTTCAGAACCGTCACCCTTTTTTCTAATTTCTGTCTTCCACAGAGCATTCCTTGCAGCTAAGGACCTTTTTGCCTATGAGAAGTACAGAGAACGCTACGGGAAGCCCAATAAAAGGAAGGGATTCAACGAAGGTTTATGGGAGATCCAGAACAATCCCCACGCCTCTTACAGTGCCCCGCCCGTAGTAAGCCATCTTCCTATCCGATAACGTGGAAGAACATTCGTTCATTTTAGAACTCAAAGGCGTTTAATTATTCATTCATTTCTTATTGAAGCACCCTGAGAGGGTGAATCTGATTTCCTGTGCTCGCACCTGCAGCCGCCCAGCTCGTCTGACAGCGAGGGTAACAGCGCTGGAGGAGGAAGCGAGCCGGAGGATGACGAGGAGGACACCGCGCCGGCTCCGCAGAAGGCCGATACGGGCAGCGAGGACGACTCGGATTCGGGGAGCGAGGATGGAGGAAGGGGAGGCGGAATGAAACGGAAGCCGCAGGCACCCAAGGTAGCAAAGCGTGCCGACACTCGGTGTCATTTACAGCGGGTTTGAGCTATGGGTAACTTCTGTTACAGAGGTCTTGAACTGCTTTTTAATGTTTCTGCTGTGTGTAAAGAGGAAACAAACACCTTCTTGGCCTAAACCTTAACTTCAAGAGCAATTATGTTTATGCCTCAATGCGTGCTGAGAAACTGTCTGCTTGAGCAATAATGTCAACAGGCTTAAAGAATATAAAAAATTCAGCATTTCATGCAAGTTTCTCTCTTTTTTTTTATAAATAAAGCGCAAAATCACAGTGAAATGTGCAGTATTTTGCAGGAGTGTTGCTAATATAAAATTACTTTTTCTTTTGTTTATTTTTTACACCCATTTTAGCGAGCCCCTCCTCAGAAAAAGGCCCGGGGCTCTTCCAGTGACCGGGGCGAGGAAAGCGGATCTCCTTCAGAATCAGAACCGACGCCGTCCGAGTCTGACTCTGGAAAAAATAGTGATCAGGTAATGATTTCCACAACCATTCTAAACGAGCACATCTAAACACCAAAGGGTTTGTAACTGATGGTTTTTTCTTTTTTTTTTTGTTTTTCTCAACAGGATTTTACTCCAGAGAAAAAAGCTGGTGTGCGAGCCGGTAAGAAAGCAGGAGGCAGAGGAAAGAAAAAGGTGAAGCTCGAGTTCTGTTTGGCTTGTGTGTGTCATGAAATTTGATGTTTCCTCTCCTCTTATCTACATTTATCATGTGTTTCCGTCTGATGTGGCAGAAGGCTTCGTCCGGCTCGGATTCAGACTCGGGATCGGCGGCGGAGAAGAAAGCAGTGGACAGCGACTCGGAGGACGAGAAGCCTCGACCAGCTCTCTCCGGCTCCGAATCGCAGTCTGGCTCCAAGTCCGAATCGGAGTCGGATCCGCCTCCGCGGAAGGGCCCCGTGCAACGTAAGAAAGGTGCGACCTCATCCACGGCTGGCCGAAAAGATCCTGCCTCCCCCAAAAAGCCCAGAGACAGGCGCAGATTAGGATTCAATCAATCAATCAATCACTTTATTTTGGTAACTTGTCCACATTAAACACAAGAAACAACAAAAAGAAAAAAAGAAAAAACAATAGACAAACCCACAGTTTACCAAAAAAGGAATAGGCCGAAGCAAAGCTTATTCTTGCCTACCCTATTTTTTTACCTTACAACCTTACAACCTACCGGGAGTTCTTCAAATTCAGATTCAAGTACATAGTAGTAATTCAAGGATCCCTTTCTTTTTCACACACATGTGTTTTTTTCCCCCAATTCGCAGAAAAACCTGCACCAAAGCCTCGCGCACGGAAACCGAAACCCGCGCCCAAACGAGCGCCCTCGTCCTCCTCCAACAGCGACAGGTCAGGCCGGGGCGAGGGCCGCCGCCCCTCTCACGCTCTTTGCGTCTCAAAAGTCACCCTGTGATTCGTCTGTGGCTCTTTTTCTTTTCTCTGTTTCTACATAAAGTGACAGCGAACCCGACCGCATCAGCGAGTGGAAGAAGCGCGACGAGGAGCGGCGGCGGGAGCTGGAGGAGCGGCGGAAAAAGGAGGAGGCCGAGGAGCTGCGGCGGCTGCGGGAGCGCGAGAGGGAGGAGGACGAGGAGAAGAAGAAGAAGAACAAGGACAAGGCCAAGAAGGAGAGCGGCAGCGACAGCAGCAGCAGCTCGGACGAGGGGATCGACGACCACCCTCTGAAGAAGTCCAAGAAGCCCCCCCCCTCCTCCCATCCCGGCGCCATCCGACTCCGATTCCCCAGCCGAGGTACATCTCCGACCAAAACTAAATACGTCTCACTCGCCTAAATCCGAAAATGCCCTAGATGGCATACCCGGCTAAATAATTTCAGTTACGTGCAATTTTTTGATCGTTTTACCTCCAAAAGGTGAAAAAGAACCCCAAGAAGCACGACAACCAGAAGAAGGCGAGGATAAAGAAAGAGAAGGAGAAAAAGGAAAGAAAGGAGAGGGAGCTGAAGGAGAAGAAGGCCAGGCGGTCAGAAGAGAAGTCCAGAGGAAGGTGAGAGGGCTAAAAGGGGAGCGGACAGCAGTACACAGATGTCACTGGAAGAAGGTGATTAAATATTGAAGGACACGGATCACAGAGTTTCCTTCTTGCTCTGTCACTCAGGTCCAAGCCTGAAAAACCCAGACGCCGGCCAGAAAGGCTGCCAGAGAAGAAAGTGGAAAAGAAAAAGGGTACGTCACATTCTCCTCCTTATCCAGACATGTAGATCTTAAGACTGAAAGCATACAAGTCCCTTTGATAAAAGGAAAAAAAGTAGTAAATGAGTGTTTTATGTCCAGAGCCGTCACCAGAGGAAAAGCTACAGAAACTCCATACTGACATTAAGTTTGCACTCAAAGTGGACAACCCAGTAAGCTCTACCAAACACACTTTTCCTGCTGAGTAATTTCGAATAGTGGCATGAAAACTCACTTTTTTTTCCTCCTTCTTTTTTTAGGACATCGAGCGATGTCTGGAAGCACTAAAGGAGCTGGAGGAGGTACCCGTCACCAGTCAGATCCTCCACAAGAATGCTGAGGTCATCGCCACCCTTAAGAAGGTACCCCCCTTTGGTCTACAGTTTTAAACACATAAAGCCCCCTGCGTTCAGTCAGAAAATCCCGGAAAATAAGCCATTCACCACCATACACCATGGTTCTTACGTTTTTCCCCCCATAATGTTTAAAAACGGCTCAAAGTAAAAGGCTGTACGAATGACTTGCCGCTATCCAGACAGAAAATTTAAACCACTGACGGGCAAACATGCAAAGTTCTGCCAGGAAACTTTAGGGTCACATTTTCTGCATTATTACATGTCGAACGCTTGCTATCCTCTATTTGCCGCTGACAGATTCGGCGGTATAAAGCCAGTGCCGCGGTCATGGAGAAAGCTAGTGATGTCTACAACAAGTTAAAACTTCGCTTCGTCGGCAAGGCAGAAGTGGCAACTAAACCTAAATCGGAGAACAAGGAAGATGAGAGTGAAGAAAAGAAGACCGAGAACCCTGGTAAAGTACCATTTCTTGGGTATTGTTTTCACCATCTTCCCACAGTCCTGTACAAATCTGTACTTGTACTTTTGTAGAATCCACTCCGGTAAACGGGGACTCAAACGAGAAAAAGAATTACACAGAGGTGGAGGAGACACCGAAATCTCCCAGAGAGGAGGAGAACAATGACGATGAAGCTTCAAGTCCAAACAGGTGAGCCTCTGACGAGACCTGATGGTCAGCCTTTGCTTCCATTTAACATGTATTCCACCAGTGGAATATGTCTATGAAGCTCTCTTTAAGAAACAGAGTTTTAAACCCAATAACTTATTTTTTGATTCATGGAATCTTTTAAGAATAAAAATGGTGGACCTTCTTTGGCATGTTTAAAATATAACAAAAATGTTATCCCACTGTTTCTTAATGTTTCGGTTTTCTCCCTGTAGATGCAGCCCGGACAGTCCAGCCGAGTCGAAAACCCACACGTACGATGAAGCCGACCGCCCCATTTCGGCGGAGACGGAACCCCCCGCCGTCGAAAGCTAAAAGACTCCTGAAAGCCGAACGTGGCGGACCACGTGCTAAAAGACGATGGCCTCAGTTAGACGCCATACACCGCTCCTGGTCCAGAAAACACACAGCCCTGATCTCCCACCGCATCTGTTACTCCAAGTGTTGATGTTTTGGACATTTATTTTCCTTTTTTTTTTTTTGTCACCGTGATATCAAACCAGAAATCTCCTCTTCTGAAACTCTTTGGTCCATTGTTTTCTCGCAGTAAACAGAAAAGCATCTTAGGTTAATAGTTTCTGGTGCCTCACAAGCTTTTTGTTTTCCTTTTTTGTTTTGTTTTTCTTTCTGAAAACTACACCGTCTGCCCGTCCTGGATCCTTGCCTCAGACAACGACTCCTGTTCTGTCTACCACACGAACTCTTAACTTTTGTCTGTCATACCGTACTTCTATAAAATAATCACATTTTTAGCCGTTCTGACTAGGCTGGGGTAGCATGAGATGAAACTTGACTCGTGGGAAGAAACGGAGACATGCTGTTTATTAATTGCGACGAGCATTTTGTGCTGCCCTAACATTTGTTTGCTTCGTTTTATAAAGCCTGCCAAACATCACAAAGGCCTCTTGTCTGTGTGTGTGACATTGTGAGAGTGGTGAAGTACTATGTGTAAAACTTTTATGTTCAAATTTTTTTTTATGATCTGATCTAGATCTAATTAATTCAGTCTTGAACTTAAACTAAATTAAAAGCTGTTTTTCAGCCGAGGCCCACCTATTTTTTATTGCGATGTGTTCATATAAATACAGTTTTGTCTAAAATAATTGCAGCCGGAGTGAAACGCCTTGCACTCTTCTCTGTAATGTCTGCTTTCAGCAACTTAGAAAATAAATGGAATACCAGTACAGACTCCAAACTGCCCTCAGAACCGCCGGATCTCATGTTGCTGCACCCTATTTTGACATGTAACTGTCCTGTGTGTACAACACGTGTTTTTAGTGCTATGTAAATTGGTAAAGCATTTCTATCACTTAGTCGAGACTTAAATAAAAATAAATCTCGTCATGGTTTTGTTGCCCTTATTTCCTACAGAGCAAAATGGGCTTCAAGTCTTTTAAAAGGGCAGCTGTGACCAGGATGGATTCGTTCATTGTCTATGACATTTGATGGGGGTTTGTATTGGAAATACAAACTTTTTGGAGAGTTTTGCAAAAATAAGTAAAGTAAAAAATGTTTTAAAGATCGATTTTATGTTAAAATGTCGTTTAAGATGTTGCAATCTGGGCTCAAAATTCCTTCCAGAAAAAGAAATACAAATTTTGGGAGCGATGGAGTAATCTTTAGCAAAAAAAATGGCAAGAATAAGGTGAAAGTTAATTTTTTTTTTTTTTTTTTTTACAAAAATCGATTTTATGGTTAAAAAAAAACATTTGAGATGGCCTCAAAATTCGTTTTGCTGGTCATACTATCAAACTATCTATTATACGAAGTTGGTTAAGTCTTTTAAATATAATAATAAATAATAACAAAGAAATACTTTTTTTTAAATGTAATTAATAATAATTTAGCTGGATACCTCATCATTTGCATTTGTAAACATTCTACCTGTAATACAAAATATTTATAATAATAATAAATAAATGAATAATTATTTCGTTATTCAGGCCGTATACGTGGGTGTATAAGTGTATAAGTGTGTGTCTGGTCCTAATGGTGTGGTTTAATCTCGGAGTGTGCCACATAGCGGATGACTCCTTCGAACTGGGGTCACTGGACCTTTAATTCCACCGATTCCCACATGAGAATCTCGCGTAATACTCCAGTCAGCTGACTTAAGACGCCATTTTGTCAGCCATTTCCTCCACTGATCCATTCCCAGCGTCTCCGCACAGCTCGGGACGCCCCGCTCGGCCCTCAGCAGCTTCGCCAGCCCCGGGCCCGGAGAACCGCCGCGGACCCTGCGAGCACCCGCACCCGGGTGGATGAGAGACGGTCTGCGAGACCTCCGCCAAGGCCCCCCGGACCCGCAGGACAGAAGCGACCCAAGCCGCTCACAGACATGGCTTTGAAGATTGTCAAAGGGAGCATCGATCGGATGTTCGATAAAAACCTCCAGGATTTAGTACGTGGCATCAGGAATCACAAGGAAGATGAGGTACGACGCTTATTTAACGCCGGTTTGTGTCGGTGTCGCCGGTTGGAGGGACGTCTCCATTACCGTTACACCGCGGCTAGCTAGCAGACGATAACGGCTCGCGCTGGTTGAGTTGACGTTAGCCCCGTCTAAGTTGACGTTAGCCCCGGCCGTTGCTACCGCTTGCTAGCGGTTAACCGGACAGCCGGCGGGTTTTAACGGCAGCTAACGCGGCCGGTTCTCGCTTTTTTCCAACGACAGGTCATGGAAAGATGCTGTTTGGAAACGTCGGTTAAGCGTATCGGGCTCTGAACAGCTAGCAGGGCTGGTTCCCGCAGCTAGCCGACAGTTGGAGGAAGCTGGCTGCAGAATATCCCAGTTCAGCACGGAAATCTTTCAAAACTGACTCGTATCAAATAAGAAACAAGAATTTGTGTCGTATTTGTGGCCTTTAGTTTACAGAGGCTCCAGGAGCTCAAAGTGTTTTCACACGTCATTGTGTGTTTTTGGAGAAATTAACCAAACACAATGATACTGGTGACGTTGTTGAAAGGTTAACGAAGCATTCAGTTACGACAAATTGACACCGAACTGGGGCAAAAAGAATGCACAAATAAAAATTAACACAATTCGACGTCTTAATTCCGAATTCCAGTTTCTATCTCGGAAAGAATTCTTTACTTTAAGTTCCCACCTCAGAGTCCATATTGGTGTGGGGCGTATTGATAATTTAACTGAGTGGTCACCATAATATGACATATGCAAAATGTGGCAGAAAATGTGAGCAAATTCTAGAAAATTCTCCACCAAGGGAGCATCAAAACCTAAAACAGACATGCAAAATAAGTTGGTTGATGATGGTGATCTATGCTCCGGCTTTTTGTGGGCAGTGACAGCTCATCACAACATCGGACATTAGTGGAGTGTGTGTGTGTGTGTGTGTGTGGGGGGGGGGGGGGGGTGCAAGAGGGGTTCACACCCCTCACATTTTCCCCCTAAGGTGGCCATCTCTGTCCTGACGTGGCGTTCGAGGCCCTCCTGTCCACGGCCTGGTGTGAACTGTCGAGGTGGTGTGTGTGATCCAGGGGAGGTTTTGCCTGGTTCCTTTCGAGGCCCTCGGGTCCAGTGTGTGTGTTTCGGGGGGGGTGTGTTACCGTCGGTGGTAATCCAACCCGAGCTGTCTAGATAAGGTGCTGGTTGCCCGGTCAACGGCGGCCGCTTTGCTGAAATATTAATAATCTCCCTGCATGCTCATGAGTGCGTGTCAGCCTTTTTTTTCCAGTTTTTTTTCTTCGTTTTTCCTCGCCAGCCCACGTTTTCTCAGGTCCTCTGTTTGTTTTTCGCATGTGTGCTCAGTCTTCGCAGAGTTCATTCATTGGCTCTCTGTCAGTCTGTCCTGTGCCTTTTGGAGCAAATGGTAGGAAAGTGTGAGGATGTTTTAGGCCCGGCCGTGGTTTTGGAGCCTTTGGTCCAGTTCTGGGTCCCTCTGGCTGGGCAGGGGAGGCTGGCCGAGAGGGCCTGGCCTCTGGGCTCCATTTGTCTCATGGGGTACGGGTTCTCGATTAGTAATCGAGAAGGATGTGATTTTTAGAAGCAGTGGGTCTGCCCAGTGGCAGTATATGAAATCTGTCTGCGC
>CAJRST010000002.1:1635373-1662538 GCA_907169785.1 Menidia menidia
CAGTGGGTCTGCCTGGTGGCAGTATATGAAATCTACCACCCCCCCCCTTCCTCCTCCTGTCCCTGTGCTGTCTCATGACTGCACACACATGACCAGCACACTTCTGCCATCCACGCAGCCATGTGTGTGTTTTTGTACAGCGAGGTTCTCCTCTTAACAATTTCATGGATTCAAGCTAGTAACACCCCCTTGCCACATGCTAATTTAAAATAAGCCACTCAATTTTCCAGGTAGCGCAATCCTAAGGACAACAGCTTCCTTTTCTCATCTATGCAGGCATGATGCCCCTATGTGAGGTTAGCGTTATTATTATTTTTGGGATGATATGGAAGTTAAATCCGTTATAAAGGTCCACTCAAATGAAATAAGTAATTAGCAGCTGTGCATGAGCCCATATTGGTAAGAATTGGACATGCATAATGGCGAGTAGAGCAAACTGCTCTTTCAGTTGTATCCTCAACGCCAGAATCTCCAGCTGTATTTATTTATTTATTTTCCCCGAAGCAGAGCTCCACTCCGGATATTGCTCCAGCTAATCTGATCTGGTGTCTGTTGTCCTTTTGTCCGCCCCCTCAGGCCAAATACATCTCCACGTGCATCGACGAGATCAAGCAGGAGCTCAAGCAGGACAACATCGCCGTCAAAGCCAACGCCGTGTGCAAGCTCACCTATGTAAGTAGGAGAGGAAATATTCTCCAGGTGGAAGGTTGGAAAACGTGACCAAAAGCAAACTGGTTTAAAGATCCTAAAGCGAAATGTAAATAAAGAGACGTATTATTTACAGATGATATCGCAGATTTTCTGAATTTCCAAAAGGAGACATTTGGAATCTTGTAGCCGGCCAGGTGTTATCCAATTGGATACAATCTTAGAAAATCAGTCACACTCACTTTAATTGTCATCTCATGTTGACAAATGTACAAAACTCCGACTGGAACGAAACACCAGATTCAAGATCCAAGCAGAATCCTATCTCATTGTTTCTATAGAAGCTTTCGTGAGCAGAAATGGAATAAAAACAGAACCCACCACCTATATTATATATTTTCCAAACACGACACCTCATGTGAAGATTAAGGTATCACAAAGCCTGACATACAAACTAAACAAAGAACAGTTCCTTTCCAGATCAAACCAATGTACAAACTTGGTTCAGATTCACAGCTTTAGTTGGCATTTGCTCGGTTCTGTTTCCTTATGCTCCACTGGTCCCGTGTAGAGCCCCGCTGCTGTTTGTTTACGTTTCTGCTTTGTGTGTCGCAGCTCCAGATGCTGGGCTACGACGTCAGCTGGGCCGCTTTCAACATCGTGGAGGTCATGAGTTCCTCAAAGTTCACCTACAAGGTAAGACTAAAACGCCACGCAACAGAGCTTTAAAGAAGCTGGCAACAGGTCTGAGACTCGTATTCACACCTGATTTTGGCTTTTCTTTTTCGTCCTAAAGAGGATCGGTTACTTGGCAGCCTCGCAGTGCTTTCACGAGAGCACAGATGTCATTATGCTGACAACCAATCAGATCCGGAAGGTCAGTAATGCCTCTGGCCTGGCTGGCTTTTTCTGCCTTGTGGATTTCTCCTTCCTGTTTTAAACAATTTCTCTTTCTCTCTCTTTCAGGATCTGAGTAGTCCCAACCAGTACGACACAGGCGTTGCCCTGACCGGCCTCTCGTGCTTCGTGACCCCCGACCTGGCTCGGGACCTCGCCAACGACATCATGACGCTCGTGAGTCCGGCAGACTTCCAGATTACCTGCAGGATTTGCGGTCCGTTTCTGACTGTTGCTGTTTTTTTTGTTTTTTTCTGCTTCAGATGTCCCACACTAAACCCTACATCAGGAAAAAAGCCGTGCTGATCATGTACAAAGTGTTTTTGAAATACCCCGAGTCCCTGCGCCCCGCCTTCCCCCGGCTCAAAGAAAAACTGGAAGACCCCGACCCAGGTACGGGGAAAACCACACCGCATCCACCGGCTACCTGAATATAAGAACATAGATCGACACAGTCTTGTAGAGAGTCAGGTCAATGTCCAATTACTTTAAATGACTAATCATTCCAGGTTGATGGTGCCTTTTTCAGCCGTAACCATGAGATAAATAAAAGTAAACCGTGAATAAGACTAAACCGTATGCAGCTCATACAGTCGGCCTGTGAAGAAAAGGTTGTGATATAGACCGATATAATTGTCCTCTGTGAATATTCTGAGGGGGAAAAAAAACTATTTGTTATATGTATGAAATTAAAGTTTGATAAAGAACATGAGATTGATCCTAAAGAATGTTAGCTGCAGATTCTTTAATTGGATTCTGTGCAGTTCTGTTTAGGATGGAGGCATAGTTTAATGCTAAGGGGGTCTAGTTGGGAGTCAAATGTTAGAACATGTTGAAACCTGGAAAATAGGGCTATAATAAAAACGATCCATACTAAAAAAACTCAAAAGGCATTTGTCAGTAAGACTGTTATCCAACATTTTATTCCTTTAATGCTAGCAAGAACCACGGCAATAATTGCAAGGGTATGAAAGGGGCCATGGGAAGCCGATTCAGTCTAAAATATTTCAAGGTAGGAGATGGTTAAAGCAAATGGACGTGCCAAATATGGGCTTATATGGTCTTTTAGTACCTGCTCGGCTCTACCTGGTTTTACTTTCCTCTATTCGGCTTGGTTTTACGTCTTCCATTACAAGTTAGGTCTTGACAGCAACATGGTCCCAAAGTCCACGGAGGACATTTGTGTGCGATGGGGGGATTGCATCGAGGCAGCCATTTGATCACAGAAATTATTAAAAAGCACCTTTTTTGGCCGCCGCACTTTTAAAATAGGCAGAGCACACGTGACAGAGCAGCTTTTATGACTCATTCAGTCATGCGACTGCCGAATCGGCAACCTGTAGTCTGTTTGACTCAACTAAACTTGCTCAGAATCCAAGTAGGCACTAAAATTGTAACTATTAGGAAGAAGAGTGTCTTGAAACAAACTCGGATCCTATAAGCCGGTTTTTAAACATTGTAGAAATGATGGTAAAGCGGCACCACCCTCCAGCTAAGAGCAAACCTCCCCAGAGGTCTGTGCAACACTTCATTTAAAGAAGCAGCTGGTTCATCAGCAAAAAGAGGAGGTGTGGGGGTATGATGATGGTGTCGTGGATATGAGCACACAGTATGTTAAAGGCTGTGGATGTTGATGCTTTCGCATGAGCTGCAGAAGCCGTCTGATTGGCCAGACATAGAACGCTGTAACCTGAACCACGCCGGCGGTGGCATGAATTATTCACTGGCTGTAAGAATTTATACTCGGTGGGTCAAGATTCTGAAAGGGCTCCATGATCTAAAAGCTCCTCTGCTAAAAGTATATGTGAAATGTGATGTAAGCTGAGGAGAAAAATCTCTCTCAGATTCTAAGAATGTGCCTGACATAACTCATTTTCTTTATCAGTACTATAACTTGGATTGTAGTTTGTTTAGTCATTTTCCCGTCATTGTTATATTTACTTATTTGTAATCATACTTGATTTACATTAGACCGAAAGTTTATATGTCTGCCCTTGTTACTATTTGCTTCTTCTCAATGCGTGTTGTTCTTCCCCACATCCAGGTGTCCAGTCAGCAGCGGTAAACGTCATCTGCGAGCTGGCCAGGAGAAATCCCAAGAATTACCTGTCTCTGGCCCCACTTTTCTTTAAGCTTATGACCTCTTCTACAAATAACTGGGTTCTCATTAAGATCATTAAGCTGGTAAGTCATCCTGAGGCAGGAAACCTCCTCACGGGGGGAAGTCACCACAAAACAGCCAGTGTACTCTAGAAAAAATGGGAAAAAAGAAGATTTTTATTGTAATAGTTTAATTTTACCAAAGAATCCCAACACACTTTTACAGTTTGGTGCTCTCACACCGCTGGAGCCACGGCTCGGGAAGAAGCTCATCGAGCCTTTAACTAACCTTATCCACAGGTAAGATCAACCCTTCAGTGTAAATCTTGTTCCTGGTCGTATAAAAAAAATGGAAAAGAAACATGGATGATAATAATGGGACCTTTTGCTCTGTTTTTTCATTTATTTTATTTTATTTTGCACCTCCTTCACAGCACCTCTGCCATGTCTCTGCTGTATGAATGTGTCAACACTGTGATTGCAGGTTGGTACAGGGAATCTGTCCTATAAGGACATGGCAGATTTGGAACATAAATCAATTTAACCTTTGGAAATTGTGGAAATATTCATGTTATAGTTATTGAAATTGATTCTTACTTAGTCCAGCTTTTGAAAATGACAATTTTCTAATTATAAAGTGGGCTTAAGTTGTATTTTGTTAAAGACTTTGCCCCATTTGAACCACATTTTTTGGTTGTTTTTTTTTTTTCTAGTCCAGATGTAACGTAGCCTTTTTGCCCTGTGTTGCAGTGTTGATCTCTTTGTCCTCTGGGATGCCGAACCACAGTGCTAGCATCCAGGTAGGACTCCGAGTTCTTGTCGCCAGTCTGCACAATCATGTGAACAGCTGCTTGATTATAACCCTTTCCACTCCAGTTGAATTGTGTGCATGCTTTCGAAAGGCTGTCTGGTCAGATATATCCAAAGTAGGGAGCACAACAGCCGTCCGCTGGGCAGTAAATACTCGCTGTTACTCTCGGTTTACATTTCAGTCATGCACAAAGACTATCTAAGACATCTAAGTTAGGCTAATTTATCTTCTTTTGGGAATGTCTTATGGCAGGGCTGAAACTGGTGTGGAAAGGTTTAAAGTGTTTTTAATGCTTGTGCCCTTCTCCCCCTCTGTTTCCCCCCTGTTTCCCCTTTTTTTTCTCTTCTTTCTGTCCCTCCTCCACAGCTCTGTGTGCAGAAACTGCGAATCCTCATAGAAGACTCGGACCAGAACTGTGAGCCCTCTGTCAATGCCTGCAGTGTGTCATTTTCTCATTGTCTCATTGTTTTTTTTGTCTAAAAGACAGGAAGTGGCTAAAACTGGCCAAGATACTGTCATATGATATCAAGCCTTTCCATAACTGCATTCTTGTGCCCATCAGTTGGAGCTCAGATTGCTGCATTCGTCCATTCGAGTTATCTGGACCTCCATTTATAGATAGCGATGTGTCCGTGGAGTAGTCTTCCCACCTCTGGTAGTCTAGTCCCAGAGCAGAGTGTTTATCTGTACTCAAAGGTTTTGCTTATGCTTTTACTGCACCTCCAATTGGCTTTCAGGAAATCGGTTTTCAAAAGTCTGGGCCATTTAAACATAGGCCCAAAATATCTATTCTGAATGAGAATCGACCACTCCCACCTGAGTGGGAGGCAGGAAAAAAAGAAAGTTCAGTACATGACTGGGCCGTGGACCTGGCTCTGCCATCCAAATGACTCGGTATGCTACAGGTGAGTGGAGTTTGAGGTTTTAACGTGCCAAGAACAATTAAAACCAACATTTTAACTTTTAAGCACCTATGTTGATTACAAAGAATAAGTTAAGACAGGAGACCCTTTGAATAAAAAATTAAAAAAGACAGAATAGTTTGTATTTGGAGTTTACAGTCTTTTGAGAATATTTCAGCATAATGGAGCCTCAGAGTAAAAGTCGTCTGGCATACTTCTAGTGTTACCCCGTGAGGCTGCTAAAACAGTGAAATGCGTCATCAATTTTAGAGTTCATTCTAGAGTTAATACGGTTGTCATTTCGGTGAGCATGGCTAGCACTCAGAGAATGAAGATGCTTTGTTTTTAAAATGCACACCTTCTCAATTTTAATTTAGAATTGGATATTTCCAGCGTTTACGGTTTATAACCCAGGTTGTTTCTCTAATTTACTCACTGCAGTAATAAGGTTTCCCTCAAACCAAGGGCACCATCACGCACGTGTATTGATTGAGGAAACTGAGTCATTAGTCTCTGCCAGGTTAGACGAGGGACCGAAGGCCACGCCTCAGCAGAATTCTAAATCTCTAAAAATGAACTTGGCGAGTACGGAGGACAAAGCGAAGCAAAACTGTGTCCCGTGTGTGTCTCTGTTTGTGTCCTTTCCATCGTTGTTTGTGTCATACCCTTTTTTTATATGTTTTTAATGTGTTTTACTTTCATATTGTTTCAGAGATGATTACTGCAAAGGAATGGTTTGATTGTACTATTACCTAGTGATTTATAGCTAAATATTTGCCATGGACCAGTACGGTCTTTAGAATAAAGGTATTTTCATTTGCTAAGTGGAGAACTGTAGTATATTTTACATATAGTATAAGATCTTGAGATCAAAGCACTGTGTGCCTGTTAAGTTTATTGAAGTCACGTGCTTTTTTTTTTTGTTTCTTTGTGTTTTTATTCTAATTATAACAAAGTGAAATACCTGGGCCTGCTGGCCATGTCAAAGATCCTGAAGACCCATCCCAAGTCGGTGCAGTCTCATAAGGACCTCATCCTCCAGTGTCTAGATGACAAGGACGAATCCATTCGCCTCAGAGCTCTGGACCTGCTGTATGGCATGGTAAGGGGAAAAAATCCTCTGCTTTCAACATGTTAACAAAGCCACTGTGCAGAAAATCCGTCATTTGTTTAAGCTAATATTCAGGTCTTGAAACAAATCAAAGAAAAGTTGTTTTTTATGTAACTGCTGCTGAATACCATATTTAAAGTTCTGCTTGATGGGTTTTCCTTGGTGAGAGCTGTAATAAAAGGCTGAGATGCAGTGAAATGATAGTTTTCCAAGTTTGAAAAGTCAACAGAATAAATAACTGGTCTCTGCTACAAATTTGGGTTGTAACAAAGCTGCGATCCAACATCCAATGTTGATGGGGGTTAAAATTCCTACTTTTAAATAATTGATTACTACCTACATGAGTTTAGCTATGTTTTGCATTGTCTTCTTAACAGGAGTGCTATCCGGTAAGATATTAATGAAGCGCCTTTGATTTGGGTAATTCTCTCTCCAGGTGTCCAAGAAGAACTTGATGGAGATTGTCAAGAAGCTGATGCTGCACGTAGACAAAGCAGAAGGCACCACCTACAGGGATGAGTTGCTCACAAAGATCATCGACATCTGCAGCCAGAGCAACTACCAGTACATCACCAACTTTGAATGGTCAGTAAAGCTTCATTCTACTCGTTACTGTCCTCGCCTCTTAAATTTCACACCACTTCCTTTCACTGTCTGAACCACAGGTACATCAGCATCCTGGTGGAGCTGACCCGGTTAGAGGGCACGCGGCACGGCCACCTCATTGCCTCCCAGATGTTGGACGTGGCCATCAGGGTCAAAGCCATCCGGGTGTTTGCCGTCGCCCAGATGGCCACCCTGCTGGACAACGCCCACCTGCTGACCGGGAACATGCAGCGAAACGGCATCTGCGAAGTCCTGTATGCCGCGGCCTGGATCTGCGGCGAGTTCTCCGAGTGAGTTGAACCCTCAAATGGGAAAGCGCTTCATGGTGATGGGTTTAAACAACCGCCTTAGCTTTTGTTCCAGTTTAGATTCAAATACACAACCTCCAAAGCTAAGTTGTGACCAAAGCTTGAAACTCTCCCAATTCTCAAATGAGCTACACGGCTCATCCACTTTGACAACTTTCCCCATTTCCCATCAGAAAAGATCCAAGAAAAGATCAGATTGATTAAATAATTAGTAAGGATAAGCCCTTTTACTCACATTAAACACATTCTCTTAATTGATTTAAAGGGTCAGTTGCATAATCTTTCTACTTATCAAGAAGAAAAGAAAAATATATCTTATATTATGAATATTTTAGCATACTTTCAGAGAGCAGGTTTCTTTTCTTTTTTTCAGTGCTAACAGAAATGTTCTCTCCTCTTCAGGCACCTTGAGAACCCCATGCAGACGCTGGAGGCCATGCTGCGGCCTAAAGTAGCCACGCTGCCCGGCCACATCCAGGCCGTGTACGTCCAGAACGCGGCCAAGCTGTTTTCCACCGTGCTGAAGAGCCAGGAGGGGAACACGGACAGCGCGGCTGCGCAGGAAACCAGCCAGCTGATGATAGACAGGCTGCCGCTCTTCGTCCAGAGCGCCAACCTGGAGGTGCAGGAGAGGGTAAGAGGCCGAAAAAAAACAAGAGCCAAGTTAGATCCGCTCACCCCGTAACTTTTAAGGTGCCAACTCCAGGCAGGTCGGCGGTTAACTGGAATCTGTGTGTGTTTTTCAGGCGTCCTGCATCCTGCAGCTGGTCAAGTACATCCAGAAACTGCAGCAGAAGGAGGTGGAAGTAGCAGAAGAGGTCAGCGCTCTGTTCGCTGGAGAGCTCAACCCCGTCGCCCCCAAGGCGCAGAAGAAAGTTCCTGTTCCTGAAGGGTGAGTGAAGGCTCAGTAAAGAATGTTAGAAACACCGTCGTTATATATATGGTTTAATTTAAAAATGCAAATGCACCCTGTTTTTATCCCCCCTGAACTTCATGTCTGGATTTTGAATGCATCTTTGAGTCTGGATCTGTAATGTATAGCTGCGTTTGTTTGTTTGTTTTGTGTGTAGCCTGGACCTGGATGCCTGGATCAATGAGCCTCCGTCTGAAAGCGAGTCTGAGGATGAGCAGCCTAAGGCGATTTTCACAAAGGAGGAGCCCAAACACTCGCGTCCCCGGCACACAGAGGTGGACGAGAAGGAGCTGGCAAGGGTAAGCTATGGGGGCCTGAGCCATTCCTGAATAAGTGTCAGCCATATTTCACCCAGCTGAAAGTGATGTAACAACGGAGAACGAAGTCAAAACACATGTTTAATAGAATCTTTCTCAGGGTCGTTTTATATTTATCCTGCCTGAATTTTAGTGTGATTAAATGTCGCTTACCGTGTGGGTCCCTGCACATGAAAAAAGGTTTTTAGTTGTTGTTCAATGATTCATTCATGATTCTTTTTTATTTCCCGGCCATCAGAGGAGAGAAGCTAGAAAGCAGGAGCAAGCCAATAACCCATTCTACATCAAGGCCTCTCCATCCTCTCAAAAGGTAATTTGGCTCCATTTAATCAGCCCTTCAGAAATGGAATGTAAAGTATTCACAAGCTCTGTTAACGCGTCTGTAGGTGTATCAGGACGCTCCTGGTGTGGAGCACATCCCAGTGGTGCAGATTGACCTCACCGTGCCTCTCAAAGTCCCAGGTAGAGCACGCCATCTTCACATTATTATTTGTAAAATGAAAAAAAGCATTTGTTTTGGTTCCATCTATTTGTTCAGTCATTCTCATTCGACGGCGACTTGCCTCTGCCCCACAGGCTTGCCTATGTCCGACCAGTACGTGAAGCTGGAGGAGGAGCGTCGGCAGAAGGAGAGGGCAAAGAAGAAGAAGGACAAGAAGAAGAGGAAAGAAAAGCGCAGCGGGCGCGGGCGGAAACACGACTCGGGGCCAGAAAGCGAGGAGGACATCACACCTGCGCACCTGGTCGACATAGTGACCGAGGAAATGCCAGAGGTGGGCCGGTTTTTAGCTAAAGGAGGAATGTTAGTTTTCTAGAAAGCCTTTTATAATAATCAGTCTGTCATGTGTACTGTGCAGACTGTGACTTGATATTAACTGCTTACTGTCCCAAAGCTATTTTCTTTTTGCCTCGTAAAGTCTGTAACTATCTCTCACTTTGATTCTTTGTACCTGAGACAACAATGACGACATGTCAGTTTCTCAGCAAATGTCTTGTTGTGGTAATATATCGATTGCACGCTCTTCTGGCCTCAGAATGCCTTACCCAGTGACGACGATGACAAAGATCCCAACGACCCTCACAAGGCGCTGGATATCGACCTGGACAAGTGAGTCCACACAACGAACACTTCAGTTCCGCTTCAGCTAACGAGATCGTTGCTCCGATTTCTGATTTTCAATGCGTTAAACAATCAATCCACCAAAAGAATTAGGATTTGTTCCAGTTTTCAGCGTTTTGGTTTTTTTTTTTCTCCTTTATACACCCCCTTTTTTTCTCTCCATTATACATTATATTCCTTTAGACTTTTTCTCTTGTGTGATAATTTCAGTGTTTTCTGTCCTTTTTTTCCCGTCAATCTTAAAGTATCTAGTCTAGTATCTATAGATACATCAACCCTGTATCATTGGCCATTGATGCCTTTCCAGGTTGGCTGCTATCTACCTGAGTTGCTGAGTCATAAATGGCAACATAAACACTCGCCTGCATAAGGTCCCACAGCAATTGTTTTTTGTTTTTTTTGTAAAATGTCGATCAATAATCAGTTACAATAGAGGTTGAGCCATTTATTTCATAATTCCAATCAGTATGTGAGGAAAGAAAGCAGACCCTCACTGTCACATCACTACTATCACCCCCACAGTTAATCAAGGGGATACAGGATCACAGACCTGATGAAACGTGGAAAACTTGAAAGGATTTGAGATCTTTCTGTATGTTCTGGGTTTTCTGGGTTGAGCACTGCGGTCGGAGTGACTTTGTGCCTTTTTCTTCGCTCACACTCCTCATGCAGTCTTCTTTTTTTCTTCCTCTTCCTTGCCTCCACGCACCCATTGCTGTCTGTGTGCGTGGCTGTGTGTGTATCTGTGTGCGTGTGTGTGTACGAGCAGTTTGGAACTAGCTGGGCGCAGGTGAGTAGCACCCCAGCCACAGTACCGGGCCCTGACTCTCCAGATAATCCACTTCTCCGTCTCTCTCTTGGTCTCCTAACTGCATTTGGGGTTTACAGTAGCTGCTCCCTCTCGTTTTACTCTCTTCTTTCCCTCTATCCACAACACCCGTTTACTTTCACTATCCCTTTTCTCTCCCCCTTCTTTTAGTTACTTTTGTTTTTCTTTTCTTTTTTGTTACAACCTTGGAAATATCAGCAACATATTCCCCATACACACCTGATAATTGATTTTTTAATGTTGGTAATTGTTTTAAAAAAAGACATTGGAACATGAAATTGCTATATGGAAAAAGAGCTTTTACATCTAGTTGCTGATATTTTCAGGAGTTAATCCTTTGCTAGCCTCTCCAAATAACCTTCTAAAAGCATTTTTAGCATAACAAACAGTCGGCATCGGCATGCTTTTTACAAGACTTGTGCAGGGGGATTGTAATTATTTTGCCTGTCTCCCAGGTTCTTCCCAGTGGAGCTCTCTACATCAGGCACCCTTAAACCAGTGCAAGATTATTGGATAGTGTAAAAACTCCAAAAGTTCCTGTTTGTTGTTGTCATCTATGACTTTCATAATGCACTTTTCTATTTTTGGCTCCTAACTGCTAATTGACTAGACCAACAAATTGAAAACCAGGGCAACTCGCACCTAGAAACAACCTGGAAATGAATACTTTAAATGTTTAAGGGGGATGCTTGTAGAAAGCATTAGTGGTAAAGTCTTACTATTATATAGCCAGCAGGGGGCCACATTGTCCCCTTTTATTTCTGAAGGGTAAAGTTTTTTTAGGAAAAACACGTAAAAGCTCATTTCAGCATGGGGGAATATTTCAGTATGGAGGCTGACTGTCTGGGAATGCTTCTAGCTCCACTGGAGGAATTGAGAGCACATTCTTTTGAGTCCCAGCTGCTTTACATCGCAGAAAACTTACTTGCGAATGCTGCTGCACCAGAAATGCTTTGTCAGACTTTTGTTGTGATGTTGACGCATAAAGAATGCAGGAATGCAAGAAAGGTTCTACAGACCACGGCATTAAATCCGGGCGGAAGCACAGTCGCATCACGATTCTGAGTAAAAAATGTGAATTTCCTTTTTCTCAGGCCCCTCGCAGACAGCGAGAAGCTGCCTGTCAGGTCACACCGCGCAGCAGAGGCTCTGAAGAGCCCGACAGAGGACGGGGAGATGGAAAATGCCTCACAAGAACCCAAGAAGAAGAGCATCAAAGACAAGAAGAAGAAGGAAAAAGACAGAGATAGGAAGGTAAATGTCCCCCAAACCAAACCCAACCCACCCCCGAACATTTCCTTCATACTGGAAACTGCCCTCACATTCTGTTCCACAGAAGAGCAAAGAAGAGAAGAAGAAGAAGAAGTACAAGCATGAAGAGAAGGAGGAGGATCTTCTCGGGGGTCAGGGCGATAAGCCGGCTGTCCAATCAGAAGAGAGCAGAGAGGAGGCAGCCCCGCCCCCCTCTACCACCGCTGAGGTATGCCTCTTAACATGTCGAAGCAAAGCCCTCTCCTCCCCAGCAACACAGTCCGGGAACATATTTTCTTCTCCTCACAAAGCCGATTAAAGCTGTCAATCAAAAAGTCAATAACTTTACACACACAGTTTGGGTTTAAAAAAAAAAAAGAAGTTATTTCCAATCGGATATGTTTGATCATTTTCATTGACCCAGCACTTCCATTGCTTCTTCCCAGCCTCTCTTTCGGTCAGCTCAAGTGATCAAGTATCCGTTTTCTCGTAGCCGTCGCTCGCCAAATACTTGATTTATTCATGAAATAGTGCAGTGTAATCTCTGTATCCATTTTCATGAATACTACAAAGATATAGAACCTGTTTGGCCCTCACCCCTCTCACCTCCTGCCACCCCTCTCCCTCCCTTCCTCTTCTAGGTTTCAGATCTGGATTTCTGGCTCTCAAACGCTCCAGTGCCCTCTAACACCCAGGTTGAGTCACCCCTCCCTCGCTCCATGTCCTCCTCAGTTTTCACATTCTTCTCTCATAGCCCCGTGTCTCATGGACCTCCCTCATGTTTTAGATTGGCTGTTCACCTCGTCCAAGTAGTTTCCACATGAGCATCACAAATTCTTTTATCGTCTCAAACCCTTTTTTTTTCCCATTCTCTCAGTTCCACGGGTCACTCGGCACCGTTCCTTCTGTTTTCTAGCATGTCTATGTCGACACAGTTTGTATTTGTCACTTTGTGCCGGTGGTTCTCCCTCGCTCGTGCGCACAGGATGTCGTGTCGGTTTTGAGGTGGAAGTGAGTAAGAGGCTGTCGCAAAAGAGCAAAAGTCTGCCGTGGGTTGTTCTCCGTGGCTCTGGGGATCCATTCTGACACGTCCTCCGACTGCTTCCAAGTGTCGTCGATCTCTTCGTTGTTTGTTTGTCTCGCTAAGCAGAAATGTAAAATGTCGCCTTGTTCAAAAGCCCTCAAAACAGTTGGGTTGTAACCAAGTGCAGAGTTTTACATTTAGTTTGTGGGTGGCAAAACAGAGTGTGAACAATCATGCTTTGCGAGTTAGTTTTAATTTTTTTCCCCACCATATCACAATAAATGTATAGGGGATTTGATATACCGGTATATTTATTTATGTAATATTCAAGAAAAACTATTTTCTTTTTTCTTTTTTTTTTTTAAAGAAAAACCCAAGAAGGTATTTTCTGTTGTCGCATCTTATGAAAACGTTTCGGCTTAAAATATGAGAACCTTCAAACTCCTCTGGATTGAAGGATATTTCTATTTCCTGCCGTACCTTCAGCCAGACCCGGCAGGCTTAAAAAAAATTAAAAGAAAATACAAATAAACTTTTATCACCGATCTAACAAGTTTGGTGTTTAATCTGGCTTACTTTATGAGAAGATGCTTGGCAAAAGCAACGAGCCATTAGACCCAGAGACCTGTTTTTGGATGGGCTACTGGAGCCTAGCATAACAGATCTGAGGGTTGTTATGTGCAGGCTGTCACCAGAATCCTGCACACACACAGAGCTCTTTTAATTTGTGGGCGGCGGCTTTATGCGGTTGGATCCAGGAGCCCCAAATTAAATCTCTTGTTTGTCAGGTTAGATTAGTTTATTTCTGCATGCATTTTTGGTTTTGCAAATCCAAATCATTCACCGAGCTTCTATGGGTGTCCTTTATTCATTTTGACATGCTATGAGATCTCACTAACATCACCTAGCTCTCCTCACAGATGTGGCAAACTCTACTCCATGCGCTACTTGCTATGGCTGCTAGCATCTTTATTTGATTGTTTTTTTTCTTTCCTTAATTCTTGTTTTTCCCCTCTCCCCCGTGTCGGAACAGGACGTAGCCACAGTAGTAGCAGAAGCGGCCCCAGTGCCCGAGGCCCCCTCTGGGACGGTGCCAGACTCCGAGCCCGACGAGCCCAAAGACGCGGAGACGGAGGAGCCTGTAAGTCAACACTAATGTGATAATTGCTAGGTTCAAAGTGTGGCGGCTCGGCTCCAGATTCCAGCTCCCCCGCGCTTTGCCCGGAACGCCGCACAGGCGCGGCTCTCGTGTTCGCAAACGTGTCGCCGGCCTGCACGATTTCCGGAAAAAGAAGATCTAACCCAGACGCGGAGCCTTGTTTCCGTTATCTCCGTCCAACTTCCTTCTCTTTTTTTTTTTTTTTTCTTTTTTAAGAAGTCCTCCAAACACAAGAAGAAGAAGCAGAAAAAGGAGAAAGAGGACAAAAAGAAGAAAAAGAAGCATCATCACCATCACCACCACAGTGACGGAGGAGAGGAGTCGGTGCAGAATGGCACCGTGGAGGAAGAGGAGCCCCTACCGGTAAGTCTTACACTGCCCTTTCACGATGCAGATAGCCGTGGTTTTTCTCCATGTCTCTACCTTTTTTGGCAATTTGAATGTTTCCTAATTTGGGGATAGCAACGGCTGTTGGGGCCCTAGTTTCATCTTCTTAATTGGGAGAAAAACAAGTCGCCCAACTCAAAAAAAATCTGCAGATTCTTTCACGCTGCTTGGAGGCCCGTTTATCAGTTTCCCCCAGCAGCTCTGTTTCAATCCACTGACGACAAACGCGCACACACCACTGCTTGGCACACATCAGCTGTGTAATGAGCTCCGGTTGCCAGTTAGCGCTCAGTGGCAGAGAATGCCTGATGCGACCTGAGCTCTTCTCTCCTTTCAGCCCATGTCCAATTACTGCCTGCTGGCCGAGAACTCCTACATCAAGATGGTGAGTGTCTTTTTTTTTTGTCTGATATTCTCATGGAGTTTAGAGTTTTTCACACAAACACATTTTCATATATTGTACTTTTCTTTTAGATAATCCAAAATCAACATAAATGTAAACACCACGCTTCATCCACACTTGCAAACCATAATTCCTGATGAATATTATTCTTTGTAGTGAACTGCTAGGAGTCAAGTATAGGACTACAAGATGGATAATAAAATAATAAAATAAAGTGCTTAACAGGTTGCTTGTTTTTTATGTAATCATAGATTGACTTTTCTTTGTAAATCTGTTAACTATATGGCCTCAGTTTAGTCACAGCAATTATGTAATTTGAATTTCTGCTATCCAAAGATATGCTTGTGGAATGTGGTCATCATGAATCAAACATTATTTAGTTATTTTCAAATCTTTCGTTGAATTTGTAGTTTTAAAAAAAAGAAGAAAAAAAGGAGGACCTGCTTATGCACTGAGTAAATTCATGTGTATGACTAAAATCACCTGCTGTTTGTAATTGAATGGCCATAATGATTCTTTGGCTATTGTGGAACTTAAATCAGGCAGCAGAGAAAACAAAGTGACCCATCCAGATTTCTCACTTTCTCTCCTTCTCCTTAAAGATGATGGAGGATGCTGATCAGGTACTGGTTTGTGTTCTGCCAGAGACAGAACGTTTGTGGAGCCCCTCTTTTGTAGACGTGTGTCTCTTTTTGTGGTTCTTAAGGGGCTGTTCTCTGGGGCAGGCTGCTCTGGAGCACAGCGATGTTTCTTCTGTTTCTGAGAGTGATTCCGTCTCTGTTTCGCTGTCTCTGTGTGGGCTGGCTCCTGGAAACAGCAATGTGTGCTTTAATGTTAGGGGAATCAATCTGGTTTACTGTGTTTTCTGACTCCTATCTGTCTATTTCTAAAGATAGAGGGAAGGAATTTAGGCAACAGACTTGGATATTATTTCCCAGTTCATTTAGAAATGTTTTTTTTTTAAATAACGATTTCCTCTGAAGGTGTACGACATCCAGGGAAACCTGCAGGATGGCAGTCAGGTGGTGGTGTCGGTCATCTTCGAAAACAAGTGTGACAGCTTCCTAAAATCCATGGAGTTCAACGTCCTGGATTCTCTGAACTCCAAGCTGCAGAGGCCTGAAGGCTCGGGTCCCCACGACGGCCTCACTGTCCCCTTCCAACTTCCTCCTGGTTAGATTCTTTCCCTTTTTCTCCATTTATTCATTTTCAGAATGGAGGTTTTTAAATGTTTATCACAATATAAAACTCAAAAACCCTTTTTACTATTCTAAAAATGAGCATAGCTTGCATTGGGGTTGTAAGATTTAGTTTTTTACTTGGCGATTAAGCTTAAAATTATCAGATTTTGATTGGCTGCACACCCTAGCATGGGCTAGTAGCACAGACTATTCTCTCATTTCTAAATGTTCATGTTAGAAATAGCAGTTGCCTGTTTAACGCTCTGTTTCTGTCTCGTCATGAAGGGGTGTCCAATGAGGCGCGGTTTGTCTTCACTGTGCAAAGCATCGTCATGCCACAGAAACTGAAGGGGACTCTTGCCTTCATTGTCAAGGTTCGTTCTAACATAAACACTTTTTTGGCACGTGTACATGTATTACAGTCAAAGCAATGTAAGTAAGTTATGCAAGTGCCACTGGGGGAGGAAATCATTTACTTATAGGCAGTTTAGGGATCTTTTTCTCCAAATGCTTGTTTTTTTATATTTTTTCTTTCCTCCCCCATAAAAGGCTTATCAGTAAATGACCCAGTTTTAAGGTCATAGTAAGCTTTTTTTTTTTCCCCTCAAGTCTTTTTGTTTACTCGTCAAATTCCACATGAGGGCTTTTTTCCTTTCACAGAAGTTACTGTTTGTGTTGTGGCTGATCCAGGTTCAGTTCTAGTTCTTACACACCCAGTTGTATCAGGAAATGTGTTTCTGTCTTTCTTTTTTTAATGTTTTGTTTTTTGGAAGAATCTAAATAGAAATTATTGGTAGAAAAGCTGTTGTTAGACAGTCAATTTACAGTGAATATTATAGGGGTTTTCATACATTTTGTGTATGTCAGTGTTATTGTGTCAACATTATTATCCATATATATTTTTTCAATACGACCTGATTAGTTTTAAGCCTATCAAAGATATGCGACCGCTACTGTACAAACCTGTGACTCTGTTGTGTTTGATCTCCTCAGAATGAAGACTCCTCCACACATGAAAAACTGGACTTCAAACTGCACTTTACCTGCACCTCCTACCTAATCACTACTCCTTGTTACAGGTCGGTGATGCGATTGTATCCCATTTCTAATACCAGCCATTTTAGCAATTTCGGGCTCACTTGCAACCCTGAACCACACATTGCAGGAATATTTTGATTTTAAAGGAGTGAAACCCATCAAACATATTCTTTCTGGACTTGATGCTTGAGATAAAAAAATAAAAAGCCTGGTAAACTATTTTGTGGAATTAGCTAAAACCTTTATTTTACAATAATGAATTTGATCCTTTGCCTCGTCAGTGATGCATTTGCAAAGCTGTTGGAGTCGGGAGACCTGAAGAGCAGCTCCCTCAAACTGGAAGGCATTATCATGCCCTTTCACCATCTACTGGCCAGGATCTGCTTCCACCACCACTTCTCTGGTACAGATTTGATCTACTTTATGTGCCATGTTTCTTAAACGTTTGTGGCACCTCATAAAGCGTTTATAACTGTTCAATTTTAGAGAAATTGTCATTTTTCTGTCGTTGGTTTGACAATGGTACGACTTTAATATGGTGTATTTATTTTATTTATTTATTTATTTCACAAAAAGTGCTTTATATAATGGTACTTGAGCCTGTCCCTGACCCTCATGTTCTCCATTTGTTCTCTGATTAGTTGTGGAGCGGATCGACTCCTGTGCCTCAATGTATAGCAGGTCTATTCAGGGTCACCATGTCTGTCTGCTGGTCAAAACTGTGAGTGGATTCCTCCCTTATTAACTGCTTTTCTCTATTGGATTCACACTTTCCGGCTTTAAACCTTGCTGTCGAGTGAAGTTTCAGGTGGTGACCGTGTTGCTCTCTTATTTGTTTTTTCCCTCCCTAGTCTGGTCAGACGGTGTCCATTGACGCTAAGTGCGACGAGCCGACGCTGCTTGGGAATGTGCTGGATGAGATCAAGCAGACCTTTTCTCAGTGCTGATTGTGTCCGACAGCCCCAGGGTGCCCCCCCGACCCCTCCACGCCACCCACCTTCCCACCGAAACACAACACGATCATGTTACGAAACACTGCGAGTACTTCCAGCGTCGCCCTATTTATTAGTCCTCGGATTCGCAAGATTCCCCTCCTCTTACTTCTACTTCAGCGCCCCACACTTTGTTCTTCCTCTGCACTCTGAGCATTACGGTCACTCCTTCATACTTGATGTTGTTTTTACAAACTCTCTGTGTGCGTGCTACATCTTCTGCACTTTGATTTTTTTTTTTTTTCCCTTCCTCCCTGTTCGCAGCTCTGCCCTGAGCTTCTCTTTTCAGGATGCCTCCTGCATTACCTTTTCCAGCCTCCACTGTTGGCAAATCCGTCTGTAACAGTCATGTATTGTAATGTTGACAACTGGAGTTCAGTATATGTGTTTTTTCTTTCTTTGTAAAGCCTGTTTGCACCTTTGCCTCACCTTACCCCTCCGCTTACTAAAGGTTAGTGCTGCCCATCTCCAAAGGCCTGGAAAAAATAGACTTTTTTCCCATACTGGTCCTATTTGGGGGGGGGGGAAAAAAGGGTCCCCAAACTGTTTTTTTTTTTTTTTTCTTTTCCCCCCTACTGCTGACCCGCGGCCTGGAGAAAGCCGGGCTCTGGACAGCTCCATTGACCATAGACGAAACCAAAGGTAGATACACTAAAAGGCAGGGGGCTTACGCTGGTAAACCGCCCTTCCCCCTTCCTCACCTTTTGGCGAGGCTCAGAGCAGATATGCCGGTGTTAGTTAAATAGAAATGTTTTCGTATGGCGCTACTGATGGTACAGTGGTTCAGTGATTTTTGCTCTGTGCCTTAGCCATGAAGTCTGACCCATCCCAGCACTTAAGAGTTTTAGAGTCCCAATATGTGCTTTCTGATCAAGTTATGCTAAGCTGACAAATGACCCCCCCCAAGACTTTGAACATACCATTCCTTAAACAAATAAAGAAATAAAAAAAATGAAGGTGGGGGAGTAATTGCACGAATCAAACAAGAGTGTTAGACGTACAGTGTTATTTCTGTTTAGGTTGAGGATGGATTCATGTCGGGTCAAGGATCCTCATATTCTCCTCATTCTTGGTTCCGTGAAGGCACTTTGGTGCAGGAGACTCTAACAACTGTTACCTCTCGAGAAACGCAATGGCAGAATAATCTAGCATAAAGAGAGCTCGCCACTTCACATCAGTGCTCCCTGAGCTCTCTGAAAATAGGGGTTCCGCACTAGTAGAGCAACCCTCCACAGCCACTCTTATCAGATTGGAGTTCCTTCTATTTCCAGACTGTTTATGCTTCATTTTGAGTCAGTGAGTTGATTTGGGTTCCACTAGTAAAAAGCCTCTTCTTTCTCGTTCTTTGAAATCCCTCAAACTTTTACACCGGTGTTGCTTTACACCCGCCCCACCCAGGTGACGAGGACCTATGTAAACCCCTTTGTTTCTCCGCCCTTCAGAAACTGCCTTGCCTTTTTTTTTCTTTTTTTCTTTTCCTTTCTTGTGCATTAACAAGTCATGATGAACATTGAAGGTCTTTTGGTTCATGTTTGAAGTCATTGCCCTGTCCACCCAACCTCGTAGTAGCAAGATAAAAACTGACTCGGTAGCGTCTCTGTTCATATATACTGGTAAGGCCCCTTTACATATGTCTGCTATTGTAGATAACTGTGATAATTTTGTCTGTGACCAGAAGGTCAGGTCAGCCATTCCACTTGATATTCGGTCTAGTAGAAGAGTCTGAATACAGAAGTGATCAGTTGTTTTTCAGGAATGTCAATAGAAGATAATTATGTATGTATCCCTTGTTTGAAAAGATGACTGATATCAGTGACTCCCAGTATCAACTCGCCTAATTATCCATTGTCCTTACTCTGATCATTCTGTGCATACTACTAGATTAAAATTTGTATATTGCATGATTAGGAATGTACAATTTTTATTTCCCTGTTCTGTTTTATTTTGGACTTAAACATTTTTCATTCCAAATTGTCCTTTTTCTTCTCTTTCTTTTTTTTTTTCAACCCTCAATTTTTTTATAAAGTCTATTTGTCCATTCTCTCTTTTTTTTCTTCTTTTTTTTTTTTTAATGGTTTTGTGTTTTTATCTATTCTAAGTTCTGATAATTAAAAGAAGCTATATCGTTGAATGTTTTAAATTATTCTACACAGGGGAAGGAAGGGGCTGCAGTTTTGTGACATGACACCGATGGCGTGGGGCTTGGAGGGAACTTTTTCCATTGAATAGGTCACATGAAGTGTACTGAGAAGCAACCCACTTTGTCTTAATTCTCTCTTGGTTCAGTTGTAGTGAGTTATTTTACAAAGTTTGGCTTGTGACATTAAAATATACTCTCAAAATGATTTTTTTTTTTAAATATACATGTCTTTTCCCCCTCCATGTTCAACTACAATGTACAATGTCATGATTTAAAGGGGGCAACATAAATGATCTACACTCCCTTTTAAAGACATATTCAAATTAGAAATAAAAGCTGTAATAAGCCTCTGTAGTCTCTCCTTGTGTAACAGAAACAAATATGTGTGACTTGTGTTATACTTTCTGCTCAGGCAAATTTATACTTGAACTTTGTTCAATAACGCAATGATTTCCTGCTTTGAACTTCAGTTCCCAGAAACCTTTGCTCCATAGTCTCAAGAGTCTTCTGTTGAGTAACAGAACAACAGACAGAAAAGCACACAGTGTAGTTCTTGTATTTGTAATTTGTTTGGACGTAGTTATGGCTTTTTCGCTAGCTTTATGGCTCCCTCACAAAGCAAGAAGGGAGGCTACGTCTCAACTAGGAGAATCTCACTTCCGATATCCTTTCACAATAAGACCGTAAGATGTTTAAGGTTACTCAAAGCGAATATGTGAATGTTTTACAAGCACATTAGCAGCTCAAAATTGACATAATAGTTGGATTTCCTCAAGTAAATCATATTTGTTTGGTTATATTAGAGCTAACCAAATTGTTTATATGTCGAATATGGTTTTAACAAAGTGGTCGCTAAAACATTGATAAGGCGATTAACTCTTTTGCTACATTGTTAACTGGAAAAACAATACAATACAATATTTTATACGGATATACTGTTTTAATGGTACATGCACAGTCTTGTAAAATAAGACAAAGACTACACAAACACAAGTGGAAGGAACTGTATTTTGAAAGCCGTGAGCGGAAATCCTGTCAATCTCGACTTGATTGGACAGGTTTAGATGGTCGGCAGAAACTGAGCTCCTCGGGATTGTTCACAACAACGGAGGAAGGCGTACCAGCTCTGACCAAATAAAGCCCAGTCGTCGCGGTTTTAGATCCTGTTTTGAAGGCATACTAACGGAAACTAACGTCAACGCGTTCCTTTGCGAAGGACTCGGTTCTTCTACGGGTGGCTGTTGTTTGAACCGACCTAGCTTTGTCCTTCGCAGTCACAGCTGCGCTGGGTTGCCGATATATTAATACTAATCGTAGTGGAATATGGCTCAACATGGACATCATGTAGCCAGTTCCCAAAAAGCACTCATGCTGGAGATGAAAAGTCTACAAGATGAGCCAGTCGAGGGTTTCAAGATAACTTTGGTTGACGAGTCGGACATGTACAACTGGGAAGTAGCGATATTCGGACCCCCAAACACGCACTACGAGGGTGGTTATTTTAAGGTGAGTAGCTAGTGTTAGCTAGCTGTACGTCTATTGTTCTTTAGCGGGTTAATTTAGCCTTCGTTTAAACCCTGAATGTTCGGCATGTTAACTACAGTCGTTGTGTATTTATTTTTGACACTAAAAGCCAAAAGTTGGTCACGTTTACTAAGCTAATGGTTCATGTTCCCTGTTTAACGTCTCGGCGAGGGACACGGCTCTTTGTTTAACTTTAAATCAACTCTACTCGGATTGTCATTAGTTTTTAGTCGTACGTGCTTCACCACGGGGGAACTTTTAGTTGTGGGTCATTATCCAACCAAATGTGTGTGTTTATTTGCTCCCTTTTTGTGCGACAGCAAGCACACGACTGCATCCGCATGTATTTTTTTAAAAATGTTTTTCAGTAACAAAAGGGTATGAAGCACAGCCGCCCCCGACATGAAGTCTCAACAGGCAGGCTGACTAACTGGTTCATCACCTCCATTTAGTTCATCCCAACTCAGACAGGCCACATTATTCCCAGTCTCAGCCCTTTCCTAAACTGAGAACGCCATGGGAAACGTAGCCACTTAAATCGGTTTTAAGTCACAGTTGTATCGTCTAAAAATCCATAAATTAATTTTCTTTTAATCAGTAAAACGTGAAATCCTACAACTTTAAAGTTTTTTAAAAAACTTCTTAAAAAATTGCATATTTTTTCATGTTAATGGTTTAAAGTTGGCTGGATCTAGGCTTGGGGGAACATTTGAAAAACAGAAACCCACATCATGTTCTTGTGTAGTTCAGCAGGAAAATACAGCTGTGTGCAGAATGTCATTTTTAAAAAAAACCAACGAAACCACTGATAACCAAACCGGAAAGGTTTATTTGAGCATTCTGATTGAAGCAGCTCAAACTTCCCTACAGCCAACTTAAAACAACATTTTCACTCTTTTACTGTGGTTGTGTTTTAGACAGCACTTGTGATTTGACCTGGTGAATAGTTAGCTTCTATCTTGTACTTTTGACTTGGTTAATTTCATTTAGGTACCTGGTAGCTACCCAGAACTATACTTTTATAACATAAGCTCATCAGCATGCTAGCTAATTCAATCATTTTCTTTGTGTTAATCTTAATTCCCACATTCAGATTTACTCATAGGAGCTCATGCTTAATGTACAGTAACCTAGGCTTTGAAATCCAGATGTATCCAGTCTTGTTAGCTCTATTTTTTTTTTTTTTTTTGTAACCCGTGGGTAATTTTGTTGTCTGCCTTACTTCCCCCCTTGAGAGCGAAACTGTTTTTGTTTCACAAATGTGTTGTTCCTGTTTAGGCGTCGGTGCTTCATACGGAAGCCCTTCAATTGTAGGCAATCTCGACCATGTCGCGGTTAGGTTTGTTTCAGTCGTCTTCGTTTTAGAAAAAAAGATCCACATTTTCTGATGTAATGATGATCTCAGACTTTGAGACGGGCTGTTCTGTGCCTAACTCACTTAAGACCCCACAGTAAGCTACACACCTACGTTATAAACACAATATACCTTCGTCCTGGTTGCCATAGCAGACACTTTCTTCATCTCAAACTAAATTACGATGGGGCCGTCAGCTCGGAACTTTGCCAAACATTGAGGGGATTGTTTGAAGTTCTGCACCAATGTGATTATTAATTCTGTACGGCTCTTTTATTAATCACCTTTTGCTGGCAAAGTCTAACAAACCCTCGGTAGTTCTGTTTGGAGCTGGTCAGTAATATTATTCTGTTAGTTATTCATCGAATGAAAGATAAAAGCCTATTTTGAAGTGAATTTATCAGGTTTGATTAAGTGAGGTGTTGAAAAACAAGAACTTTCTAGATCATGGCTTCTTAGAAGATTTCAGATTTTTGTAATGGTGGAAAACAATCAAATTCTACATCTTCTTATCAGCTTGTTCTGTTATGGTGACAAAGCTAAGTTATTATTTGTCTCATCTATGAAAGATAAACTGTAACTTAAAAAGCAATAGTACATTGTGTTTGGATCATCTAACATACAGTGAAGACTCTGGGGGTTTTGGGGGGGATGTGCAGAGGTTTTGGAGGTAAATCCCGTGCTTGAGCAGCGTTTTGTCTCTGGCCTTCTTCAAACCGGTGAGGCCAGAGGTATCCAGCCGGCCGCTCGGCGTGTCGGTGTGAGTGCTGTGTACAGGATTCCTTTGTTGGGCCAGGAATGCACATCCCGGCTGTGAAAATCACTGCACGGCCGTGAGTCATTGTCCCGATCCAGGTTTCCATCTAACCAGTTTGCCTCAATCTAACAAAAAAAAAAAGGAGGGAGGGGGGAAGGGTTTGCTTCGGCCAGGTTACCAAAACAAACAGTTCAGACACGAGCTGCAGCCATTGGTCGATGTGGGACGGGGCCCTTTCTGACGCTGCGTGAAACGGGGCTTATTCAGGTATTTTAGGCACGGGGGGGGGGGGTGTTTTCAGGGAGCCGCGTCCCGCCTGCAGGCCGCAGTGAGCTGAGCCGAGCTAAAACGCGGCTCTGGCGCCGTTAGGTAACCGACCCGGATAGGCTCTGCACAGCAGCACTTTCAAACCATACACTGACCACCTAATGGTAGGCTTCACACGCGGCCCCGTCCCGTCTCTGGATCCAAGACGGCCTAAAGTCGTTTTCTGTCTTTCACGTGAAAAGACAGAACCCGACTGGCCTCCATCTGGACTCAGGCTGAGGACCAGTTTGACCATGATGGTGGAATATATGAGTAGACCAGCTCAGCTGGCTACTCGCTGTTTTCGGGCCCTTCCACCAATAAAACAGCCCCTCTAATATTTGACCTGTTATATTTTGGCTACAATTTCATGAGACTTTGAATACAAGGCAAGCCGTGCGCGGCATATAAAAAAAATGGAGTGAATCAGATTCCTTGATTTTAGTTTTTAGAATCTAGCTTGGAGTGGAATTGGCTATTGAGTGGTTCGGTTCTGATTTAGAGCTCATGTTGGTATTTTTTGGTATTTTACAGATCTGGCTGAACCACAGAATTGGAGAAATCTGTTTATTCTAGCACTTAAAAAAATAATCCACATTAAATAACTATTTAGTTAACCGAAGGCCATAATGGCGCCTTTCCACCAGTGCTTACTCAGCACGGCTTATTTCGGTGTAACTACTAAGGTTTGTCTTCCAAGAAGAAAAAATGAGCTTGTTTTTGGTCTATTTAGGATTCAAGTGTAAATTCTCTACATATTAGGAAAAAATAAGTTGTCCCTACAGCTTTTCAGCCACAGTATGTGTCTATTTATTTTTTTGTGTAGTATAGTTTTACAGTCGCCACAAACACCGCAAAAGTCATCGCTTCCACTTTGCTCTCGGCGTTGCTCAACTTCTCTGGGTTAACAGAACCAGGGAACCAAACGCCACCCGGGAGCGTTGGTGTGGCAACGGGAGGCCGCCGGTCGGAGGCCGTCCCGCGTTCCGAGCCAGACGGAAGTGCGTCGGACCGTGGTGCGTGCCACCGTAACCTATACGGGCTCCGCCATGATCCAGCTCCCTTAATACAGCCATCCAGTGGCCCCGCCGGCTGTCACAGCCGATACGGACGGGGGGGCGCTCCTCTCAGAGCCAGGCACGAGCTGCCCGCTCTCTTTCAGCTTCTGACAACCAGCTGAAAGACGCCCGGCGCTCCCGGGCAGCCGCGTTAGCGCCGGCTCCGCTCAGAGGCCTGAAAAACCGTCTCTGCCTCGGCAGCGGAGGGCCGGATCCAGGCCAGAGAGGGGGGCCGACCGGAGAGGACTCGTCTGGGCTGGGCCGGGCTGAGCTGAGCTGCCGGAGTCATGTTTCCCCCCTCTGGCTGTGTCACATGCAGAAAAAAAAGAGAGAGAGAAAAAAAAAAGAAAGAGCAGAAATACTGAACAGCCTGAGCAAGATCAGACAGAGCCCTGCAGTGGTCACCGGGTTCTCTGCACCATGTTTGAAATGTCAACAGCAGGATCACATGGGCAGGGCCTTGATACGGAGCCTCTTCTTTCTTCTTCTTTCCTCCGTCAATCATCATGTTCAGACGAAGAGACGGGTTGTTGTTTTTTGGGGGTAATGATGTATGCAATGTCTGTTGTGTGGTAGGCTGTATTATTTCCATTCTGCCCCCCCCTTATCGGTGGATAAGATCTGCAGAGCTTGTAAAACGGTGCAAACGGAGAAGAGAACGTTTTGTTTTTTTCAGGGTCTCTTCATTGACCTGGTTTACTTCGCCTCGCTGTCGTTTTCTGCCGTGTGCTCTCTCCTTCCCGCTCTCTCCTGAATTCAGTTTTTTAGGTCACCGTCCAAGAAAGATTTTCCCAGAATGAGGAGCCTGAGCTTGCGTTGTGTGTTCTTGGGAACAAAGCGAGACTTTCACCTAAATAAGTCGGCCTTCTGACCGTGAACCCTGCTGACCCTCTGACCTGTGGCCCAGTGAGCCGGTTTTACTTTTTGCAGTTCTGTGATTGTAATAACAGGAGCCCCCTGTGTAGATCTATTTGGAACCATAGTTAAGTGTGATCTTGGGAGAAAGCCTCCTCTTTTAAAACCTCACTGCTTTGTCCCGTCTCTGCTTCCCTTTTCCCGTCCTTTCTTTTTCCTTCTGCGTCTTTTGTGCTGAGGTGGCCACCGCTGCCCATCACATCCCCGTCTTCACCCCATCCTTCCCCCCGCCCACAGTTTGCTACCTGCTGGGTGACCAGGTCAGAAACTGTTCCGAGAGGAAGCCAGTGGAAAGCCTCCCCTAAACCGAGTTGTGAAATCACGCTTTTACCTTCTGACTGGGATCGGTTCTTGTGCTTTTCCTTAAAGCACATTGCCTCCTTCTGTCTTAAGTGTTAGTTTGTCACCAGATTAACAACATGGTGCTAAATGTGGATTTAAAAACAAAAAAGTGCTCTGGATGTTATCGTATCAGCCTTTGCAGCAACTAGCAAAAAACTAAGATATGAGATTTTTGTTTCAGTTCAGATGCTTAAAAACGTAAACTTTTCTCTAATTGTTGGAATCAGTTTATAGATAAGTTTTGAATAGTATTTTAATTTTTAATTCTATGAAAACTTTAGTTCAAATAGCCAATCTCCAAATTCATCTAGACATTTTTACCTTTTTACTTTGTGTGATGGCTGTTGATTATTTTTTTTCTCCCTAGAAGTTAATTCAAAGTGTCATCTGATTTCAGACAGTATGGTTTCTTAAAAACATGCCTGCCAGTAGATGCCCTGTCAGAGACCGTCTGCTGAATTGATGTGGGAAGGGGGACCATTTAATTCAATGGGAAGTTTTCTTATATTCCATTGAAAGTAAAGAGAGTTCTTGTTTTTTGTTTTCGGCCCAATTCGTCGCCACCGGACAAATATGATCCTAGGGGTTTCATTGTGTTGAGGAAAACCAAGCGGGCAGTGTTGCAGCACAGCGCGCCCCCCCCGCCGCTGGCCGCTGTGTCCTGCTCTGCTGCCAGCCTGTTATGAGCAGTGGACACTCTCTGTCCGTCCACCAGCTCTGTGCCAGTCTAACCCGGGGATCTCTCTTCTCCACTCTGTGGTCCGGTCCGCTG
>CAJRST010000002.1:1667538-1765955 GCA_907169785.1 Menidia menidia
TTTGGCTGTATTTCTTTTGTTTAGGCTTTTTAATTTTGACTACTTTGGTTTTTTTTTGTTTTTTTTTGTTTTTTTTTTAATTGATCTCACAAATTCTGGTATGAGTTGCATTGTTCTGTTTTTTGGATGAAGATTAATGACCTAATAAAGGAACCACGGTTGTTCACAAAAGATAAAATGTAGAACCAATTTACAGAATTACCTTAAAAAAACAAACAAGTTGTATAGAAACCAAATCACGCAGTAATTATGACTTAGTTTCTAAATGCTCTACATTGAGTTCTCAATACTGGATAATAGACTGATGTCTTTTTATGTTTTTTTTTTTAAATGACCCTCCCAATATTTTTTTTTTCTTGTGTTTGAGAAAATGGGATTTCATTGTCAGCAAACTACTGTTTTCTTATCACCTTTCTTCCCTTACCCCCCCTGCCCCCCCCTCAAGTTCTCTGAGCTGTAATTGGTGGCAGCATCACTGAGGGAAAACCCTACAGTCACAAAAACGAAACAGAAAAATCTGACATCCTCAGGAAAAAAAGACGACCACCAAACGACAAACAAATCCTTGTTCGGCTGAGTGAACCTGACCCCGGGGGGGACTCACTTTTGGCTTCTAAGGACTGTTTACAATCTCTACCTTGATATGCACATGTGGATATTTTTGACGATCACTTGATGTTTTTTTTTTTTTTCTTTCTTGTTTATATTTTCTTTTGTTTTTTTTTCTTATGGTTTGTAAATCTATTTAAAATCTGAAATAAAGCTCTTTATTAGATATTGGCCGACTTGTCTCTCGTTCTGTTCCCTCGTCGGTTCCCTGGTTTTGCCTTTCGAATCTGATCTGGTTTCTGTGTTCTCTTTCAGGCTCAAATGAATGAACTTTTGAGTGAAACTCAGGGTTTAGCTCTGAGAGGTAAGGCTCTGAGCGGCTTTTTTGTGCTGCACGTTAGAAAAGCGCATGATGTGACGTGTACCCAGTAGTCACCCTGTTGTGATCAGAGGGTGGTGGAGACTTTAAAGGATTTTCTGATGCTTTCTGTGTTTTGTGTGTCACTTTTGGGGATTCGAGAGAAGAAATTCTCTAAATGGACGCATTCTTTCTTCTCTGTCTTTTTATCTTCCTCCTTCTCTCCAGGAAATATTCATCTGTGAGGAGCAGAGGTAAGATATTTCTGTTTGTGAATCTATCAGTTTAGCTCCTCTTTAGATTGATTTTGTTGTCTTTACTACACTTAAAAGGAGCTTTGGAGATTTGGAACCGTCGAGATCTGTTAATTTTTATTGAAAGTTCCATTCATCTTAAAGTGGAAAATCTATGTTTTGTTCAACACTTTAAAACATTCTAAGAACTTGAACATTTTAAAATGGTAATATTTTTGGACATAACAAACAAAACCTTAGATGTAGATGTTACCATTAATTAGAATTTACCCATATTAATATACAGGGGCAAAGAAAAGCCACTGATTGTGCCAAATCTCCTACTTAGAAAGATTAGCTCTGTAATTCTCATCGTAGGTACACTTCAACTATGAAAGGCAAAATGAGAAGAAAAAAATCCAGGAAATCATGATGTAGGCTCTTTAAAAGAATTAATTTGTAAATTATGGTGGAAAATGTTTTAGGGTAATTGGTCACCCTCAAACAAACAAATTTTCTGGCTCTCGGACGAGTAACATCTCCTTTAAGAACTCTTCTGTCCTTCACTCGTTACCTGTATTTATGGTTTGAGCTTTTGGTCTGTATAAAGGACACCTGTCCACAGCCTCAAACAGTCAGACTCCAAACTCAACCACGTCCCAGACTAAAGACATGCCCAAGAACACCAGGCCTGGGAGATGGAATCTCCACTAAGAAATCAACTGTGGGAGCAATTGTAAATAAATGGGAGACGTACAAGACCACTGATAGTCTCCCTCCATCTGGGGCCCCTCGCAAGATCTCATCCTGAGGGGTCAACGTGGTCACGAGAGTGGTGGGGAAAACTCCCAGAACCACACGGAGGGACCTGATGAATGATCCCCAGAGAGCTGGGACCACAGTAACACCAGTACCACCAGTAACACACTCCCCCCAGAGGGACTGGTATCAGTCCAGAGGCACTGAAGTTGACCAGAGAGCATGTGGTCGATCCAGAAGAGGACTGGGAGAACAGCGTGTGGTCAGAAGAAGGCTAAATAGACCCTTTTGGTCAAAACTTGTGTTTGGAAGAAGAAGAATGCCGAGTTTCGTCCACTATTCCTACAGTGAAGCATGGGGGTGGAAACATCATGCTGTGGGGCTGTTTTTCTGGACGACCGATTCGTGTTAAAACCAAAACCTCCTCCCATCAGTGAGCATTAAAGATGGAAGGTGGCTGGGTCTTCCAAACACACCGCCCAGGAAACACAGGAGCGGCTCCATTGAAAGCATGTAGTCCTGGAGAGACCCGGTCAGTCTCCAGACCTGTATGGAAGAATGGACCCAGATAGCAGCTACAGTCTGCAAACCTGCTGAGGACTTAAAGGTAACATCTGACCACTGTCACTGCCAACAAAGCTCATGTTACACAGTAATGGATTGAACTTTTGTTATTGACCAAATACTTATTTTCCACCATAATTTACAAATAAATTCTTCAAAAATCCTACAATGTTAATGCATTGATTTTTTTTGGGTCATTCTGCCTCTCAAAGTTGAATCGTACCTATGATGGGAATTACAGACTTTTAATTTCTAAGTATGAAAAGCTCCACAAGTGGTTGACTTTTTTTTGGCCCCACTATGTATCTAACGTCTAAATATGACAAAATCTGTTAGTTAAAAGTTCACATTGCAGGATAGAATAGCACAAAAGGGGGGAAATAATTCCTTTTTATTGTCAATATATTGGTTGTTCATTGAAAAAAATAATACAGAGAGTCACTTCTTATGGTTAGATTTTTGTCTCATATCTTTGCAGTTGTCTATTTATACTCAATGTTCTTTAGGCAGTTCAGGCTTTCCACAGATTTGATGAAAATAGAAAAAATGTTTTGTTCCTTTAAAGTTTTAAAAGAAGATATGAACAAAAGCATGGCGACTCGTCCCATATAAGGTTGTAGCACCACAAGTAACTTTTGAGCTTCTGTTTGAATAGTTTTAACTAATTTCACATATATTTGATAATGAAACTGTGATTATTTCATATGGGTGTACTTTATCCCCCCCCCCCCCTTTGCATTTGTAAGACAGTAAATAAGATTAACATAACATCTTACTGCAATTAGTTTTTTAGCTTAGACTCCCTATTTTATGCATGACTAATATTAAAATGACTAATCTCTCACAATTAATTTTTAGTATATTTTGTCATTGACGCACAATACTTGTTCAAATAATTTGGAGGATTGTTACAGATGTTGGAGAGAACGAATGCGCTCTATTCTTAAAGACTTAAAGTGTCTGTACAGAATTTAGCATTTACTGTCTGAAATGCAACGCTTTTGGAGGAGAAAACGGACTTCAGAGATTGGATCTGTTGAACAGAACTGGATTAAATCTGTGTGTTGTGAATGGATGAAGTTCTATTGCATGTTAATAAAACATGCATAAAGTAAAAGTAAAAGTTAGTTGCTAGCAGGTACAAAAAAACGAAAAAGAGGGAATCTTTTTATTTCCCTTATGAAGCCATCTTTTTCCTACAGTTTCAGTTAAAAGTGAGCAGACAGGCTGCTTTATCTGTGATAAACTGTGCAAACACCAGAGTTCATTAACCTGCCTCCAATGGGGTGTTTTTTCTTCCGTCCAGCAGATTAAACCCCCCAATTAGCTCCATTTGTAGTGTTTAATTAACCACATCAGCCATTTTATTGTCTGCCCAGGGGGCGATTGTAGGAAGTAACAAGCCCACGTTCAGCAGTTTCATTGAGAACTCCAGACACAAGCGTGTGCAGGTCCTTTTTTTTATGGTTTAGTGAGGAAAGAGAATGTGTGTGAAAGATGGAAACACAAAGGATCCAGCCCAGAAACATTTAGTTACATCTTAACGCCTGTAGGGGGCAGCAGCAGCTCGTTTTTGCAACTCAGTCAATTGTGTTTTTGGTTTTTTGTCTCAATAATCTTGAATATGAACGTATTTTTGCGGTTTGATTTTTTTCCCCCTCATTCCACAAGCCGTTAAAGTATTTCTTTTTCTTTTCTTTTTCTTTTTGGACTCACACCTCCTTGATTTTAATACTGACAACACAAGCCGAAGGGCTTACCTGCTTTTGTTGCCTAAAAAGTCCGACCCTGGAGAGTTCAAGACAAAAAAAAACAGATATATTGACACAGGGCAAAAAGAAAACAGCTCTGTTAGAAAATAAAAATCATTAATCTGCGGTAATAACTTAAATGAGATTTCATCTGACAAGAGAATTGATCGATGTCCCACATTTTGGTGCTTCAGGCCAGGCATGTCTTCTGCCCCTTTCTTGGATCATTGTTATTTCTCCCCACCCCCCCCTCCATCCTCTGACCAGCCCACCGGCTCTCCCCTCAGAGGAATATTCTGTATCGGTGGCGGGGTCCGTCACATTTCCCTCCCGTGGCTGCAGACGTGACCTTTGGCCCTGCGTGTGTCCGATTCAAATGCCAGTTAGAGGAGCCAGACGCTCAAATGGAGCTGTTTTTTTTGTTTTTTCGGAATTGCTCCCGCCTCCCAAAGTGGTTTCGATCATACTTCGGCACTCTGTCATTTCCCCAAATAGTTAACATGCAGCCTTAAAACAGCAGCCTGTGGCTGAACTGGGGCCAGATGTTCCACCCTGAAGCAGGTTTGCCCCCCCCCCCAACTACCAACTTGCTATCTTAGCAGACATCTCCAGACCTGAAGCTATCGACAGGAAGTGGAGTTCTAACCCCCAATCTGAGCCATTTAGAACCAGAAAAAGAGCGATCAGTGAGGGACAGACTGGAGAAGTAAAGAAATGTGAGAAAGGGGGGAGTTGGGGGGGTAGGATGGTGGGGGATGGGGAGAGGGGATGGACCATATGTCCATGTATGAGATGTCTCCAAGGCAACAGAAGCTGTGATGAAGGTGGAAACAGGTTGGCAGGAAGGAAGACGGATGGCAACAATGAGAGGGAGCGGGGGTAACAGCGGAGCTGTTTTTTTATTAATATTTTCACCCCCTCGTGAGTCACCACACCCGGAGGGGGGGCAGGACTTCCCTCCTGGGCTTTTGTGCAGTCCGGAGTGAACCCAGTTCCTGCTAAGCGTCCCTGTTTCCCTCTTTTTCTTACCAGGAAAAAAACAGTCACGCGTCACTCCAAATTGATGCGACGCACTCTGGCTTTTATCCTTCAAATCTATTTATTTTTTCCATTCACACGCCGTCCCCCCGCCCCCCCCCGCCCATGGTGCGTCCGTCCCTGTAGAGAACAGGCAGAGCACATCCACTCAGATCCCTTAGTCAGGCACCAGCGCACTTTTGAACATCCTTTCGGGGTTCTTTTCATTTCCAGACAGAGCCGTTTGGGCCCAGTCCCTTATTGAGACTGGAGCGGGCCCATTTGGGGACGAAAAGCCGTCCCCGGCCCTCTGAGCCGGGACCCCCCAGAAGGAGGTGGTCCAAGTTTCATTCACTCCTTCAGTTCCTTCTACTAGTGTTTTTTTTTCTCTTGAAATTTTAAGATCGATTTTACTCACATGGGTGAAATGTATTTTTGCTCTGGTTGATTATTTAAGCTAAGATGTCGAGTTTCAGTAGTTTTACTCAAAATGTCAGTGGTTTCAACCTTTTTAATGATTATAATAAATTAGAATGTGGATGGATGTTTGAACAAAAACATTTTAGTGCATTATTGTGAATTTCTTATTCTTAATAAGATGAGGAACAGCTCCTACAAACTCAATGTTTGCAATAACAAATCCTTTTACTACTATATATAAATATAATCTAAGCTAAAAGTGAAAACTGTCAGCATATATCACTCTTTTTTTAAACTTTTATTATGCAAAAGGTCAAAGGATTCTGAAGTTGAGAAACGTTTCTCTTTGAACGTGTGATGGATTGAGTGTATTTTGGGGTTTATTAGTGAGGCCGGGCTGTTAGTCTTAGATGAGGGGCATCAGTGGGTGGTGCTTTATAGTTTGTTTTCATAGTTAAATGGATCTTTCCACAGGTTGATTACGTCTGACACTGACGTCTGACAGGAAAATGTGTAATTATCCCCTCAATGCTCAAATGGCCGACTTTCCATTCAAACTGTATCACTCTCCCAGGTTAGAAAACCATTCTCTGTAAAAGTAAAGCGTAAACAGACATTTTTTATGTCTGCATACTGGCTTGTATGGGTGTGTGTACTTGATTAGGTGCATCTTTCTGTTTAGTTTAAGGTTCCAGCGTCCTGAAATATCTCAGACGAGCAGATTTTAGTTACCGAGTCAGAAATTCCAGTGGAGGTGAAATCCAGCAGATCTTTACAAGCATCTGTCTGAGTTCCAGTTACCTGTTCAGGTAACTGGTGTCTCGTCTTGTCTTGATTACCTATTGTGTACACCTGGGGTTCCCCTCCCTCGTGTGTTTAAATAGTCCTCGTTTCCCCTTGTCTTGTGCCAGTTCGTTTTCGTCCTTCTTGTTGCGTCTCTCGTCCCTCGTCTTTCGTCTCCCCCACGTCAGGTTTGTTTTTTGCCATAGCCATGTTTTGCCACTGTCTTGTTAATCTTTATTTGGTTACTTTGTCCTAGTTTTGCCACAGCCGTGTTTTTGTACCTTGTATGGACTTCCACCTTTTGTTACAATAAACCCTGTTTTTCCGTCATCTCCGCGCCTGAGTCCTCCCTCCAAACCCACCTTCCTGACAGACGTGACAGAAAACCTGACCCCCAGATGTGACAACTGGTCAGTCTCAGGCCATGGCCTGTTTGAGAAGTTTACTAGTCCGCCCTATCAGGGAGGAGGTGCCTCCTCCAGCTGTTGGAGGAAATGCAGCAGCTGGCAGGAGGCGAGGGTCCCGTGACATTCGAGCCCAGAACCGGGGGAAAAAAACTGGACAAATAAAGGGCTTTTTGTCCTGCGGATCAATGAAGTCATGGGGCCCCGTCCTATTTTAGACAAATGCGTTTGTTGCCATAGCAAAGTTTCCAAGGAAACCAATCAGTCGGTTTAAGCCCCAAAGGCAGATGCAAAAAAACAAAAAAAAAAAAAAAAAAAAACAAAATAGAAGGGGGAAAAAAAGCAACAAAAAAATAAAAGCAACACACGTGTTAAAATGTTTCCACGCAGCATTTTATGCTCAGTCTCACGCAATTAAGGTCAATTAAGCTTTTTTTTTTCTCAAAGCAATTATTTAATGGCACACAAAAGCTTCAAACCTTTGGAGTGATGACAGAGAATATAGAGTAGAGCAACAATTGTCTTTTTTAAAGATGCTGTCCAATTTTTGGACCTTTAGGAACCATGCAGCAGAACGGAAACCAACACTAATGCTTGTAACCAGATTTGTGCCATAAATGTTCTTTAAAAATGTGACATTTCTAAGTGCATCAGGCGAGGCGCGCGGCGACGCACGCGGCAGCGCGCACCCGGCGTCTGTGTGCTGGGGATGGCAGAGTTTGATCTTATTGGTCAGCCTCAGCTCTGTGCCGTGGAAAGAAAAGGCATGACACGAGCTCCGGTGCACAGACCGACTGAGGGCGCAGAGCAGCGCCGCCGCGGAGCGCGCACACGCATCCTGGAGAACACCTGTCGCGCACGGAGCCGAACGCACAGCGGCGCGTAAAGAACACGGTGTCCCCCTCTGAGCTCCGTGAGTAGATTACCCATGACTATAGGCAGATTTAAAAAGAAAAAGATATTGTATTTGGCACTGTTCCAGATTTATAAAGATACTTTAGATGGATGAGGTTTGAAATGGAAAGACTGGAGCGGAAGAAAAAGCGTCCTCGCACTTGTTGCGCTGCCTTTTCTTTTGTAACTTTAAACATTTTGCGGAGATAAATCAGAATTTTTTATGAATAAGTGTGAAGTAAATGTTCTTCCTTTTTAAGATTGTGTCATAGTAATGAAAAATAAAACGAAACCAAACAGTTTTTTTATTCGATAAAGAATGGAACAGGTTTTTATGGAATTGTTGTGACTATCAGCTCTTTTTATACTAGAAAAATCTATATTTGATAACGATCTAGTTCTAGTTCATATATCAGATTTTAGATTTCACGTCGATCAAATTGATTCAATGAACAATTGATCTTCAAAGAAAGCATTTCTTTTATTTGCAGTTTTTTTTCTTTCCGGCCTAATTTTAAAAGTTAAGATTCGGTGTATTAAAAAGCTATTTTGTTCACTTTTTCTTAGTTACACTGGTGCCAATAGCTTACTTCCTAGTTCCTTGTTTGATCACAGACTACTTTCTGTTCTTGGAGCCATGGCGTGTTTTTGGTCCTTCTTCCTCCTGTAGTCTGACACCTCTGGTCGTTTCTGCCCCCCCCCCCCTCCTCCAGACGCACTGAGACCGTCTCAGGACGCATTCTGGAGGGACCATGTGGGTTCTGGACAAGATCCGCGGCTCGGTGGAGACCGGCGTTTTGCGCCAGGGGGACGGGGGCGACAAGAGGGGGGCAGCCCCGGTCTACAGCAACGTCCTGACCCCGGACAAGATCCCGGACTTCTTCATCCCCCCCAAGCTGGTCAGCTACCCCCCGGAGCCCGACGCCCCGAGCGCAAAGCCCAAGGAAGGTCTGCAGCCGTCCGCCTCTGATCAGACCAAGATCAGCAGCCCCCGGAGCCCCCGCAGCCCCCGGCTGGTGGCCAAGCTGGCGGGGGACACGCGGAGTCTCCTGAAGGCGGCCAACCGCCACATCATCCAGATCGAGAGCGCGGACGACGTGGTGGCCGGGGACACCAACGCCGACCCCCAGTCGCAGACGGCCATGTCCCTCCCCTACGTGCCCAAAACGCAGACCTCCTACGGGTTCGCCACGCTCAAAGAGAGCCCCCACACGCGCCGCAAAGAGTCCCTGTTCCACTGCGAGGTGACCAGCCCCATCACCTCCCCCGGCGCGCAGAGGAAGGCCCCCGGGAAGAGCGAGCACCACCTGAACCCGGCCGACTTCGGGGGCCCCCACATCAACCCGTACCGCTACTTCAGCGGGGGGGAGAGCGACACGTGCTCCTCGGCCGAGTCCTCCCCCTTCAGCTCCCCGCTGCTCTCGCGCTCCGCGTCCCTGCTCAAGATCTTCACGCACGAGACGCAGGCCAAGGTGGTGAAGGCCAAGCGCACCTTCGCGCGCCACAGCTCGCTCTCCACCGACGAGTGCAGCTCCGCGGAGCCCAGCCCCAACGTCCCGCGGCGGCTGCACGTGCCGTCCCTCCACGGGGGCGGAGGAGGAGTGGGGGGGTCGGCAAACGACCACGGCCTCCAGCGCGAGCACACCGTCACGCTGCACAAGGGCGGCGCGCTGCGCATCAGCGCGCACCACGACGCCACCACGTGCCGCCTGCTCATCCGCGTGCTGGCCGCCGAGAGCCTGTACGACGCGCACGCGGACGTCAAGAGCATCAACTGCTGCGTGTCGGTGCACCTGAACCCCGGAAAGCTGCAGAAGCAGAGGAGCAACATCATCAAGAACAGCCGCAGGCCGCTCTTCAACGAGGACTTCTTCTTCGACTCCATCAGCCCCGCGCAGCTCCAGGGCCTCTCCGTCAAGTTCAAGGTGGTCAACAAAGGCACGAGCCTGAAGAGGGACACCCTGCTGGGCGAGAGGGAGGTGCCTCTGACCAAGCTCCTCTCCGGCCTCTGAAGCCTGGGTGGGCTCAGAGAGGTCAAAGTGCAAAAAAATAAGATAAAAAAAAGAAGCAAGGATCATGACTCAAGTTAGATGTTTGTACTGATTTTCTTCACAGTCTGCTCTGTTCATTTTATCCCCCCAGAAGTTAGAAACATAAAGAACTTTAAAGGATGAGCGAAGTGCGAAGTGTCTGTGGACTGTGGTGGAAAAAGCAAAAACAAAAGCACAGGAAACTACCAGTTTTAACAGAATGGAGGATTTTTTTGGTGGTCAGTTTTTGGCCAGAAGGCCGCAGACCACAGATCCCCGTGCTGAGGATCCTCCTCCATCTGCCGGGGCCCAGAGATGCTTTTTGTGAATGATCGCCAGCTTTGAAGTGGCGCTGCATCCTGATGTGCAAATGACCCTTTGATCTACGGGGGGAGACGAGGGACAAATAGAGTGGCCGCTTCACATTTACATGCACACGAGACACAGAGAGATAATATGATTGATTAAGTAAGTAAAACTACAAACTCTAAGTGCTTTGATGGGATTGCATGTTGCAGGTGACAATGATAGGTCCTATCCGTGTTATTTGTTAACGCAAAAGAGTTTTTTTCCCATTCAATTTGTGCAAAAATCCTCCAAAACAAAGTAAATGTCCTTTAGTTTGTGGGGTTCTGGGGAATCTTAAGCAAAAGACGAAGTAAGTAAGGATTTTTTATGTACATAAGGCCAAAATAGCACAAAAAAACTTGTTTTAAATTGGTTTATTGTAAACTTTCAAATAACAGCTTGAAAAAAAGAAGGAGTTTATCCTTTTTTAAACTTTATTCTCATTTGTATGCCATCAAATAAAGTCTGTGGGGTCCTCGGAAGCCACTGTTTTGACATTCCGGCTGCAGCTTGGCGACATACGCCACTTAAATTGAATCTCCTGCAACTGAGGGGACGATTACCCGCCGATATTTTGGGCACTCCGCCTCCCGAACCCGCCGATCCGCTTCCTCATCGCACAGCCAATTAAACGGTGATGATTCGGTCTGCTTCTCTTCCACCCTGCGTGTGGGTGTGAACTGGCACCGGAAAGATGTCATTTTCCAGGAGCCTTTTTTTCCTTTTTTTAACTGCATGGTTAACCTCATTTGTTGATCGGATCAGAGGCAAAGGTACTCACAGTGTAATTAAAACAGAATCAGTGAGTCAGTGGATGCAGCCGTACCCTATCCTAGTCATAGCTTTGGTGAGGGGGGGGGGACAGATGTGCGCATGCAGATGTGTTAAACGCGTCTGGAGGGGATCAGAGCGTCTGCATGACTTGAACGTGTCGCTCGTGTTTGCATGGCATGCTCCGAGTTTTACGAAACCCTAAAGCCTTACTGTGTGCGTTCCAATGAGCTGGAGAGCATATATGTGTGTGCGTGTGTGTAGGTGTGTGTGTGCGTGTTCTAATTTGCATGATTTGGTCCCCGGTTGTGAGTTTTTCTACGTACAACTTGTAGGACTTTTTGTAGCACGGTTCTGAAAGGCCCCTCACAGTGTGCTGGACGTGTTAGTGGAGGCGGTAAAATGCTGACTATGCACCGACGTGGCCAGAAAATCTGAAGACCAACGTTTCCCTTCCTCTTCTGATGGAAGCAAAGAAGTTCAGGCCAGGAAAACGACAGGATGTGCTCTGGGAGGAATTAGAAGAGGGGTGTCAAACTCTGGCCTGTAATTATATTTAGCCAGACAATACCAAATAATTACAAGAGCTGGCCCCCGTATTATACTGTACAGACCATTAACCGCTCATACTACAAATCCCATAATGCCCTGCTGCTGTTTTGGCACGTCAATCAGGACAGGACCCAGAAACTCCTCTACCCCTTCCCAAAAATGACCAAAAGAAAGGCAGAAAACAGGAACTTTCTGGATGAGCACATTTTATTTTGAAATTTAATTCACTAGACTGCAAATAGAAAAATGTTTTAGAATTTTATTTCATAAATGAATGCCATTGATGTGTTTTTTTATTTGAAATTTGATTTTGCATGTCTCCGATATTATGTTTTATATAATGTAATAGGAGTTGCTTGTTCCATATTCAATGTTTAGTTTCATATTAAAAGGTTAATTTGTTTAATCTTGGCCCGCGGCTTTGTTCGGCTTTTAAATTTGGGCCCGCTGTGTTTTTGAGTTTGACACCCCTGAATTGGAGGAAATATCTCCTGACCCCGTTCTCCCGAACGGCCCAGGCCTCCCAGGCCTCCCTTTGAATCGATCCCGGGCGAATCTCGACTCTCTCTCCGCTTTTGATGTGCCCGCTGTACTCAGTGTACAATGACACTGCTGGTTGTGTTGTTGTGGTGTAAAAATGTGGTGATCTGCTGGGGTTCCCGCAGCACACCGGTGTGAAACCATTTGTGATGCGTTTCGGTGGTCTCACTGTGTTTTTACGGCTCTCCTCGTGCTCTAATTCTGCTCCAGTCTTTACCGTGGAGACGATTGTTTATAGTCATGCACTTGACACACAATAGATTGTGTCCTGCATGTATATACATATATATATATATATATTTATCAGTTCTATGTCAGTTCACTGTAGGTGGCTTTCTACTTAACTGGCATTTAATTTAATTTAAGTTTGATTGAAAGACGGAGTGTACCTGAGTTGGTCTGTTTAGATATATTTATGTCATATCTTTAGTCTGGGAAGGAATTTGTAATGTGCCTGAAAATAAACACTTGTTAAATACGATGTACAGTATGAGATAGAGAGACCAACAAAGAAAATCAGAGTTTTTGTTTGGTGTATTTTTGGAAAAAAAAGTCTAGTTAAGTTATTTATTTATTTTTAAGAATAGATTCATGTAAAGGGCCTGAAGTCAAAGTAAACACAAGACACTGCCCCAAACAAATGGACCAAACTTAGTGAATATTTCCATGATTTCAACAGTTAAACTATGATTCCTCTTTGGAGCACTGCTGACCAACATGTCTTTGGGGTCATCAGGGGAGGAATCTGAATGGATGAGTTTTGGAAGAAGCTAGTCAAGAAGTAACTTTGTTTGCCGACTAAAATAAATCAAATAAAAAAAAGATTAGCCTTCCCCACTTAGCCAGAGATGTTTATTTAGTCACAATTCTTTTATTTGTCCATACAGTGTTGCAAACCCAACTGTGTTGAAACAGACTGTGGACGGTCTGTTTAAGGAACAACGTTGTAGTGTTTGCTGAATCCTCTACAAAGGATTTTAGGATTGAGTTGTTGAAGTGATGTCTTTCTTTTTTTTGTATGTTAACACAAAGAAAGAAACTGACGTAATTTTCATCTCGGTGCCATCTCACTTTTCATTGAATGAGGTTTGGTGTCAATAACTCATTCAATGAAGTGGTTATTTCTCTGGTTTTTGCTCTTTTCTTAAGCTTATGGTTGTTTTTTTTGCTGTTCGTAGCAAATTAGGACAATTTGGAGGATCTATTTTCCAGATCTACCTCTCAGAAATTCAGATGTTTCTTTTGATGGGGGAGTTTTGCGTTTCGGGGAGCCCCATTCAAACAATGAATTAGATCAAATTTCCAAAAATGTCAACCATTTCTTGTTACATGTCTGATAAGATTGTTCCATAGTTCTGGGTTTCAACAGAGAGCAAAAGAAGACCAGAAAGCAGGACAAGGATAGACACTCATTTCCCAAGCATGAGATTCGGAACTGATCCTGACAATAAAAAAATAATTAACTAAGCAGATTTTCTGCTTTCTTCATCCTGATTCCCAGTCTTTACAGCTTGGTCATGTAATTGCATACACTTTTTGAAAAGCATTGTGTTCAGGTGTTAAAACACATCAGTAAAATCCCACATTTTGGAGTGAAAAAGAAAAAGAAAGCTAACATTTTCCTCATCGCCATGGCTATGCGTCCCTCGACTGTTATGCTATCAGCTGGGCAAACCCCCCCCTTCCCAAAGGGACCATTTGGGAGGTGTCCTCTGTCTGTAAGATGTCTGCATGTGATGAGCTTGCAGAAAATCACTTTTAAAAGTTCTATGGAAAGGCTTTTTTGTCTTGTTTTCATTTTCTGTGACTGATTAGAGCTAGTTATTGGTCATCGATTTGATTCAGACAGCCTTGATATTGACAGAGATAGATTGATGATTGATGGAGAATCAGCATTTGACAAGGTGGAAATGAGAAACTCTGATCTGACTTTTTATCAGGGCTTTGCAGAAGCACAAACCCAATACTGTGTTCTGGTGACTGAGCCGATAACGGGGGTCCGTTAAGACCTTTCTGAGGACCATCCTCACATGTTGTGGCACTTTAGTGAACACCTGTCAGGCCATGGCTGCGGAATATTTGATATTCAGGGAAATTGCCTGTATTGTTTTTCCACAATTAGCTTTGCCGATGGAAATTTAAATTTGGAGCAACGCGTGTTTGTATGACAAGTTGTGTGTGTGTAAGAAAATGAGATAGTCTGTTGGATCCTGTGTTTTATTGACAATTGCTTGATATTTCACTTGTTCAGATTTGCTTTATTGTGTATATTTCTATATATATATATGTGTATTGACATATACATGTATATATCAAACAATAGAGCTCATTTGCTTTGGGTCATATTGTACATATATGCTGGTGTTTTTACTGTCTTGATCTGACTAATCTAGCGAAAAAGTGCCGATCCCATACTTGATACCTAGCTGTTTAATTTTTTTTTTTTTTCCCGTTAGATGTTGACTTACAGTGGAAGCTGGTTTCCATGTCTTCTGGTCTTTTTATATGTTTCTGGTCTGTTAAAGTAATGACTGTGATGCTTCTTTGGATTTTAGGTGAAATACTTAAATTAAAATGATCTGATTATGTTGTTCTTGATTATTATTGATTGTTACCTGATGACATTTGTAACAGTTATTAGCATTACTGAACACTGAATGGACTCAGAGCATTGATATGTAAAAAAAATATATAGATATATGAAAAAAAAGACAATAATTAATACTAAAATAAAAACGATATGTGACAAACAGCTTTTCCTCCTCTGGTATTGTTTTTTTTAAACATTCTTAAGAGAAAAAAACTTAAAAATGAATATTTTCTGAGCTGATTGTTCCCGCTCTGCTGAGCTTTGCAGACATCAGTAAAGAGCTCAGCTGGAGTGTGTGCCTACTTGACTCCACTCAAAAAATATCCAGTCGCATTGAATATGAAATGCTTGATATTCTGTGGTCATCTCGTCCTGATTCTCCTTTTCATAATGTATCTTATCTTTCCAGTGGGAAATGCGTCAGATCTACTGCATTTCCTCCTGATTAGAACTCGTATGAACCGATGAAAAGAAGAAAAAGAAAGGAAATGGAATTAATAAAACAGCCACAGACTTTTCTGGTTAATATCTCGCCTTGAAGAAACCTCATAAGACTCAATTTAGACTCATTTATCTCTTTCTAATTAACTCTTTTCACCCAGAAAGCGTTGGAAAGCAATCCCGCTTAGGATTTTTAAAATAAAGAAAACAATTACTTATTACGACACAACATGCTTTTGTAAATGACCCATCAGTCGAAATTCATCTCTGCTTACTACTCGCAGTTTAATATTTACCATGATGTTTACCAGAACAACTTCATGTGCACATTTTGGGAGGAAAGAATGGTTCCCTTAACTTGTGGTACAGTATTGATTATGCCTAATTGACAGTTTCTCATGCATAGCTGGTTAAGATTTAACAGTCACACATATCTAACAGGGCTTTCCGAGATTAGTTTTTATATTATCATATCTATATTCTTTAATGTATCCCTGTGTCCTTTTCTTTTAGTGCGTGAGAGCATAAAGAGAGTAGGTCAAATTCTATATTTGTTCAAATTTTTGTAATACTGACCACGATTAGTTTAGTTTCTCCTAGTTTTTTATGACAAATGTTGTTACTTTATAAGATTAGAATGACAGTATGTTGTGCAAGGAGTTTTTGGTGTAAGAAAAGCCGACCAAAAGTAGTATTTAATATATTTGTGCCTAATGAAGGTTATTCTACAGATGAATAGTTTCTTCACGCAGAAGAAGAAATATGATGATGACAAGTTGCCATCTCTGATAAAATGCTAACCCAGTTAAAAAAAACAGCAGTTATCTAACAACTAGAAGCAAAAACTCCAATTTTTGTATTTGCAGTCTTTGTCTCAGCTCTGTATTTGGTAACAGTCATATGTATGGATGAGAAATTATTGTTCCCATTAAGAAATATCTCCAAACTACAACAATATCTGTCTAAAAATGACCAGGAGGTGATTAGTCATGCTCTTCTTTCATCTTGTTTCGACTAGCTTGTTAATGTGATTTATGAAAAAGGAGCTTGGTCATATTCTGGCAATTGAAAACCCCAGTGTTTTGCTTTTATCCAAAATAACAGAGATGCTGCACATAACTCCTGTCTCGAAGTCTTTGCATTGACTGCTGCAGCATTTTGGAATCCATTTTAAAATGTTTGTTCTCCCGTTTGGAGCTCTATCTGGAAAAACCCCTGCATACATTACTGACATTTCACATTTCTAGTTTCCCTTCTTGTAGTCTGTAAGGACCCATTTTTAGTATCAAACGGAAAGGGCTTTCAAACACTTTGTCTGCAACTATATGCTGTCTAGATCCTGTTTAATCTAGTCAAATATTAATGTCTCATATTCCTACAGAATGAGAAGGATATGAAGCTCCCATCCAGTCTGATGTGTCACATTATATGATTTACCTTTCCGTTGATCATATTGGTTTTTCAGGTTGGGTTAGAACAAATATTGCCGCTCCGACTGCTTCGAGTGTTCAATATTAGAACAACTAAGACTGCCAAAGATAAAGCTATTAACAGTCACCCCTGCTAACAGTTTTTTTTTCAACATGCAACAAGTTGGAAGAAGTTGGCAACAAGTTTCCGTGGTCACAGGAAATATTTTGAAAAACAAAAACACAACCTCATAGAGGAATACATTCAGCTTTTTATATTGGAAGTGTCAGTCAACCCAGCGGATTGCAACCACTCCACCACCACCTCACTCAACATTTGATTTTGGGTGAAGATATGTACTACTTATTATTCAGAATAAGATGGGGGCAGTCACAGGAACCTTCATTCTGTCGATCCCAGCCATCTCCCATTCCTCACCTCCACCCAAATGAATTATTAGGTTTCCTTCGAAAGGTGCATGAAATGCTGCAGCTTCATGCAAGCGGGGGGGGGGGATGTTTTCCAATATTCTCCATTTGCTATTGTTCATCTCCATCCCTTGCAGAATGTCTCTCGCAGCTTCTAAATTGATTAAGAATGCTGTCTTCTCCCGAGCATGGGGGGAGGGTGGCGGAAACACAAGAGGAGGGCTGAAAGTGGGTTCATGGTTCTGGGCGAGATGTAGCGGATCACTGTGAGAACACATCGCCTCTCGGGCATATTTGATTGGGACAATTTTCATCCCCTGGCTTTTTTTGAGCGAGGAGGGTTTAGGACTGTTATTGGCTTCGGAATTACTATGGCAACCACAGATAAGAGCACTCTTTGAGTGAAGGAATGAGACATGATACGGCGGGGGCTTGCATGTATCTTATGTGTGTGTGTGCGTGTATGTGTGTGTGTGTGGGGGGGTCGAATATTGCTTTGAAAATTGCCATCCAATATAACCGCAGCACTTCCTCACCCATGATTCGGAGAAATGTTATAAATGTGTTGCTTTTGTACAAACATTAGCGGTTCTGAACAAGTACACAAAGGTCCCAGATTCAGCAGAGCTTCAGGTGGGAAAAAAGTCATTTAATTAATTATTCTAGCAAACCATAGAGTCATACAATACATATCTCATACATTTGATGTTTTAAATATTCAGAACAGTAGTGAAAGTAGCAAAAAGGACTTTTTAAAAAATAAAGATCCTAAAAATTAAAGCTATAAAAAAGCTATAATTTCGGAGGAATCCATGCAAATTAGATCTTGCTCACAAGGCAATATGTTACACACTGAATTCTTTGCTATGAAGATCTTCACACTTCCCTTTTATTCACTATAATACAGTCATCACAGAGAGTTTTTTCCCCCCCAAAAAACAGTTTTTTCATTTCTCTACCATTCATCCCTAGTTTTTTTTACATCTGCTTTATAGGTTATAGAGGACGGCATGTTGAGGATTTGTTGTACTGTAAATAAAGGGTTTTACCAAACTGATTATTGTTTCCTAAAGTACCTAAAAAGTTCACATAATGGGCATTACTTTTTAGTGCCTTTGCAGCTGTCAGGATTACAAAGTATTACATTGCTAAAGTTGCTTAAGATTGATTGATTTTTTAGAAAAAGATGACCTATGATCAACACAAGTTAAAATCCGGGATGCATTCACTGAGATGTTTGCTAACTTATCATGTACACCGGAGCCAAAGTACATTTTTACAACGATACATACAAGAAAAGAAACTAAAATGTATCCAATAAACATTTTAAAGTGTTGATATTATATATATTCCAACAAATAATCATCAACCATTCCCTTTCCATGTCAAACAATGATGATCCATCACACTAAATATTAAAAAAAACATATGGGGCTTTAAGAAGACATGGGTCAAGATGTCAACAAGTGTGAAGACACAACTATTTCTTGCTGTAATTAAAGGGCACTCACCGAGATAGAAGTGTATCGATTTGCTCCTCTTTTCCGCATAAAGTATTCAGCCAAAACAATTCCAGTTAAATGCTCCGGGTGTGCTGGGAAGACCTACAGCCCAGCATTTATGTCGCATAACCATCTCCTAAACCCGGATGCATAAGGGACCTCCAACACTGGACATGAGCACTGACTGATAAAGCTCACGTCTGTGCCCGGTCCAAGTGTTAATCTTAGGAGTGGATTAAGGAAACCTTCTGCAATATTTTGTATTGATATAGAACAGTCTAAATGAGTCTTGCAGACCATGTTTGATGAATCGCAGGACAAATTCAAATGAAATAATTCCTGGAAAAATTGGAAAACTGTCAAATAGGTTTTTGCTAAAGATGACAGAATATTTTCCTATGTAGCTTTGATGCTAACTGTAATGTTGTATCCAGACTGTGAGGGATTTTGAATAGAAGGTCTGCTAAATGCATAAATATAAACATTAAAAGGGAGACTTAGGTTATCTGGCTAGGTGATTTAAGCTTAGCATTCCTGCTGTGTCCACTCCTGTGTCCACTCCTGGTCAGCTGATGCTTCTTTGTGGGCAAAGATCCCCGTCTGCTCCCACTGACCTTTACCTGTGAGACGGAGGCTTGGCCGTGGGGATCACGGGAGATTCCTCAGCTCTGAACTCTGGAAGGGTGAAAACCGGAGCCGGTGGCGTCGTCGGTCCGTACCTGCAGTTTCCATAGCAACCCAGCAGCCCTCTCTTACTGGTGAAAGTTTCCCGTTTTTGCTTCTTTATTTTATTTTGAAATAACACAGTGGTTTATACTGTGTTTAAAAAAAAAAAATCTATGTTCAGGCTCAATGTTGAGTTATTAGTTTAAAGAGAACAACTAAGACATGTGTCAACAAAGTGTTAAATGCTCAGAGATAATTTTTTAAGCTCCTTTTTCAGCTATGATTTTTTATAGATAGTGGTCTTAGCCAATGAATTTCTCCCCTTTACTGAGAAAACTCGCACATAATCATACTCTAAAACTTTAAAATTGTAGTACCCGGTGGAGGGGGTGAGTGTTATTGTCCATAATACTCTGCTTGTTACACAGCATCCTCCTCAAAAAGTCCAGCTGGGCTCTACCATTCGGCCTCCACCGACTGGTATAACATCCTCGGGATGATGCTACATTCCATGAATGGCCGGAGCTTCCCCAGAAAATAGATCCCGCTCTGGCCCCTCTTGTAAAAAACCTCAGTGTTCTCAGCCTGGTACAGTTCATACATCCAGGTATAGTCCCAGGTATCTGTAATCCTGGACCTCCAACGTTAGACATAAGGACTGTTGGCACACTGGGGGCTGATTTCCTCCTACTAAAATACTCCACCGGCTCCTTTATCTTGGTGGTATTAGGATGGAGTTAGTTTGTCCCACGAAACCCAACGAGGGAATCCACAACATCCCCGTACTCCTTTTTTACCCCAATAACTTCCTCAAATTGTCCGAATACTTCTGCAGGTGGCGGGACTCAGGCTGAACAGAAGAAGGGGGAGAGAGGACATAAGAACTGGCAATCAGTTAACCAAGCTCATGTGATATTTAGAGAAACTTCAAATAATGCAGAATAAAGCTGCCCATGTAGCACTAAATTGTTCTCCCAGTATAAATACCATTGTTGTGTTTTCTGTGAAATTTGTTTATTTGTATAGTTTTGTTATTTCTTACTTAACACATTTACTTACTTACTTACTTAACACAAGTAACACATTTGAGAAGTTTAGGAGCCTAATAGTGTTGTACCTCTTTAAGAGAGGCGTGTGCTGTGGTCCCATGTGATCTGTGCTTACCCTATCAAAAGGAAGCGCTAGATTAGTTTGTTTAAATTTACTTTCAACTCGGTGTGCAGCCACTTGGTAAGCTCCCTTAACTTCTTGCTTTCTTGTCTGCTTTCATGTTGTATTCTTCATATTGTCTGCTACGTTGTATTGTTGCACTGTGTTTACGTCTGCTGGTTCCTTGTGTTTTTAACGCTACTTTAAATGCGATAATGTTTTGCTCCGGTGGCATCCAAGCAGTTTAGTTAATGATAATTAATCAAAGTAAAAAGTTATGAATGGCGAAGATGTAAGATAGACATTTGAACTTGTTACGTTGCCGTCTTATCCATGTTCGTTTCTTTAGCTTTAGAAATGTTTGATGAAGTGATGTGCAGATATACCGGTGTTTGCCGTGAGTGCTGTACTTCCTGTTTTGCTGCAGGGCATTGTGGGAACTGTAGTTTAGTGTAGCTATTGCAGAGAAGGACTAAAGAAAAAATGCATTTTGCGTGGGACTTTTTAGTAGGATTGGAATATGGTGCATAATATTCGATATATGAAACATGTACGTGAAGAAAATATGTTATATTTGTATTTTGGTTCATGCATATGATGATCACTGTGCTATTATTAGTTGATTTCAATTTGGTGATATTTGTCAATGGATATGTGTTATTTATTATTATTGCTTGTTGTTATTGGGCTATTATGGTGAGTGAGCTATGTGTGTGTTATGCATATGAGTGAAACTGCATTTCTTACATTTGAGGTTTATTACCTGCGGCTGTTGCTGCTTTTCCCTTTAAAGAAATAAAACAAATGCAAGTGGAATAACGTAACTGAGTAATACCCTTTGTACACCGGGTTGCCCTTTCCGTGGGAAGAAAACAGAACAACCATGCATTCATATCTAAGCTGGCTAAAGGTTCATGAGTCCACTGTTTCTGTTTGTTCAATTTAAGAATAATTTGGACTCTCATGGTTATGCCACAAGACATGCAGTTGAAGAACGATTTGTAATTCCAAGGGCGAAAACTAATTTTCTCAAATGCACCTTTACTTACAGAGCCATGAAAGAATGGAACCCACTGACATTAATTCTCATAAAAATTGTACATAAGTCGGCTTTTAAAATGCAACTTAAGACGTTTTTGGGAGCAACTTATCTATAAATGAAATAGTTTCATATTGTAACTTATTCATAAAATTTTAACATTTTAAATTGTAACTTTTCCCTTTTCTATGAATGTTCAGTCTTATTGATATGTATATAATATTTGTCATCTGTCAAACATGTTCGTGAATTTACATTGTATGCTGTATTTTTAATGATGTGGACCCCGGGAAGAGTAGCTGGGTGTAAAGCACAGCTAATGGGGATCCTGACAATAAATAAACAAATGTGAGTCATGACGGTTGTGAGCCAAGCTCACAGGACCAAACTGGAAGCTGAGAGAAAACAAGACAAAAGCAGAACTGCACAAAAACTGTCATGAGAAAGAATCCGGGTTTTTTTACATGATGCCCTCGTCAACAGAAAAACAAAAAGACTTTTGCTCTGTTTTCAACAATTTACATCCAGTTTGCTCTTTGCAGCTCAATCTCCCCTTTTGACGTCATCACGGGTTAAAGCAGGACATGTGGATCCTCTACCTTTCCTCACAAGCCGAGACGAGAGGGGCTCTTTGTGTCTGTTTGATTAAAGAGGACCTTCAGGGACAATAGATTCCACGCACGCTGAATCCTTATTATATGAAGTCGTAAGGGTCACAAACACAGCATGAAAATATTTAAATTAGTCATGCACAATATGGTGTTCAGACATCACTCCAGAGCGCTGGATTTCCATGCATATATATATAAAAATCGACAAATGATTCAATGAAAACACAAACAAATGACTGATCATTGAGACATTCCATAAGCACGGCATGCCATCTGGACTCTCAATTCTGAGACGTGGCCATAAATAGACTTCTGAGTAACTGTTTGGATCACTGGGCACACCAAACGTAGCCATCTTCCACTCTGTATGGATGTTTGGGGGGGAAAAAAACATGCAGTGCTACACTTCTGAGTGATGCTGACTTAAACTTCAGACAGGTCATTTCTCAAATCCCAAATTCCCAGGATGGGGTGTTCACTGATACGACATGATTGGCTTTAAGCAGGACGGAGCTGTGCTGGGCAACGGGCGGGAGAGAGGCTTTGCTGTTTTTTTTTTCCACGAGCAAAAGCTCAGTCGTTTGTTTGCTAACCGGAATGCACTTTATGATCTGACTTTTACCAGATAGCCTCAATTTCCTGCTCGGGCCGAAAAAAAAAAAAAAAAAACGCAGCGGGCCGCCCACGCCACGGCCAGCAGTGTTTGTTGTCCAGATTAATCAGCCCAGATAGGAGAGCAGGAATAAAAATGTATGCGCGTGTGTTACGGATTAGAAGGCATACCTTTTGGGTTGCCATGGTGACTGGCAGGCGGCAGACACCTGTGAATTAACATTGGTGCCGCAGCACCAGGATCTTAATTAGAGACACGGGGAAAGATCAGGATGGCCAAGCCATTCGGCGCGCTATCCCAGCTCTTTATCCACACAGGCTCAACAAAATCAAAGCGAATTTGCCTTTAAATGAGCAGGTGTTGGACAGAGAGCAGCGGTGCAAATAAGAAAGAGGGTTTTTTTTTAAATGCAGGAGACTGAAATGTTGAGGAGCCAGCACGATGGAGAGTCCTTATTTACTTTTTACTCTGATCCTATCTGGCAAAGCCACATCTGTTTCGTTTGTGATTCTTGTTGATAGCATGCGTGGGTGGGTGAGCCATATGGGATGAGGTGGGGGGGTTTATGATGCCACACAAAACATTAGAATCTCTCTGATCTCGGGGCCTCTTCTATTAACATTTTAACCTGTTGTTGGCTCATTTATGCTCTATGCTTAATCACATAAAACATTGTAATACTTAGAACACAAGAGAACTCTGGATAAATACCTTTAGAATAATTAATTAATGTGTATAGTTTTTCTTTCATGTGAATAGACATTTTTATTTATAGGTCAATAAAAAAAGAGCAAACAATTAATCTTTACTAGCTTGGAATGAGCTAAATGATGGATGGATATATATATATATACATACACAGTACACACATATACATGACTTTTGTGTTACTTGGAGACAAAATAATGGGCAGCCTTATGATTCATACCAATCATGGGAAAAAAAGTATCAGAGCCCCACACACACCAGCATGAAGTTGGTGTTTTCTTCTCTTTTTGGGGACGTAGGCTCAGTGGATCAAGTCAATCGAGCACTCTCACTCTTCCAACATATGAAGTGCATTTCAAAATGGTTACAGACTCAATAAAAAAAGAATCCTACATTAAAATCTGGCAACATTTCATTTTTAAGATAAAATATAATGAAAAATATATATTTTTTCTTCAACTTGGAGACAAAAAATGGAGAAAATGGCTAACGTCAATCAAAATAACGAAGCGATAATGTTGACGACCAGCTGTGAAAGCTATAACTGACCGTCTGCATCAGAACCAGGCAGCAGCCTCTGTTATCTGTCATGTCAGGTAAGGCTTAGATGAAGGTCAGGGACGCTCTCTGTTTGCTCGTTTCTTTGAGCGAGAGTTTCAGAGAATGTGTGTGATCTGGTGCAGTATTCACATAAGATGTGACCATGATACTGTATGTACTCGGAGCCCCCTTCCAGATGTCCTGTCCCTGAACTCCTCCTGCACGGTGGCTTCATGCAGGAGCTAATTTTAGTCCCTTCAGTTACTAATCAAAGCTTGTGAGCACAGGCGAATCAATCGCTTGAGCTTTTGAATTTCTCTTTACCTCCACAGACTGGCAGCAGCTCAAATACACCAGTTAATCTTTTGTTCCTCCCCCTTCTCATGAAGAAAAACCTCAGATGTTTAAACTCCATCGCTTATAGCAGCAACTCATATGCATCCTGGAGGTGGAAATCTCTTTTTTCACCCAGATCTTCAGAGTCAGGCGAGTCAGACGAGGACAACTTCACATCCAGCAAAAAAAAACCCAGAGAGTATTCGGCGAATTCGGCCTCAGATAATTCTATCCACGTTGTTCATAAAAAACAAATATGGTGGTATGGGCTCCTGGGCTAAATCCTGGTCCCCTGGGAATTCTCTCCCATGCTCTCCCTGGGTCTGTTTCCTCCCACCGTCCAAAAACATGCGCATGTCTTTGCAACAGAGATGTATAAAGTACTGGAGAAGAGGGGTGGAGTAGAAGTACAAGTACTATATAAAAGATTTTACTGGAGTAAAAGTAGAAGTATTCCTTCAACACCATACTTAAGTGGAAGTACGGAAGTACTCCATTTTTTTGTACTTAAGTATTGCAAGTAGAAGTATTTCAAAAATTTCCACTCAAGCATCAAAAGTACAAGTATAAGTAAAAGTACAAGTACTGTGTATATTAGAAAAAGGCAGTCAAAAGTTTGATAGATATTGTTTATATTATTAGCAGACGTATGAAAGGCCCTACAGGTGTTTACAAAAACAGAAAACTACATCTGCATTAGCAATCAACAGCTCTTCATCTACTATTATTTATTATTCCAGAGTCAGAATCCTGAGCTGAGCCTTTATGCTAGCATGTAGCATACAGCTAGGTTAGCTTTAGCTAACGTTAGCTGCTACGTCCTGGGTGAACAGGGAGAACTGAACTAGCGCATTTACTAGCTTATATGTCATTGTATTTTTTTTAGCTTACTTTGACATGCTTGTTCAAATTAGATGGGGAATTTCTGAAGGCGCAATCTTTCCAGAGGCATTTTTTATAGGCTATGCTTGATCGCTCAAATCGGCCAATGAGGAGCCAGCTTCAGAAAACGTGACGGATCTATCTATCATTACGTTTACATATCAGTAACGATTCAGCCCGTGAAAAATCGATCGGAGTAAAAGTATTAAATTAATCAAAAATATGTAGTGGAGTAAAAGTAGGGAAAAAAATAACTACTCCAATTAAGTACAGATACTGCATTTTGGTACTTAAGTACAGTACTTAAGTAGTTCTACTTCGTTACTGAACATCTCTGCTTTGCAACTATACTAAATTTAGGAGAGCCATAATTCGGAAGTGACTCAGGTTCAAGGAACCCCCTTGCCCCGTGCCATCAACCCGGAAATAGTCTGTGTCTCCCAAGCTATTCTTAGCATCCTCCACCAGAACTTTGGTGCATCAGGTGCACTTTTAGAAACCCCGTGGGGGCTCCATTCGGCCCTGGGGTCAACAACCTTTGCACGCCTGACTGCTTTCCCAACCTCTTTCCACCATCTCATGCCATCTCTCCAAATGGTGGCATGTCAGGTGGAAGGCCAGTTGCTCTATCTGCCCAAGATCTGAATTAGTATTTATCCACCTCTGACAATGCTGCTTTAAGTTTCTCTTTTCCTGGACAAACTATCCTTTAACAAACATAAACAGCTCCCCATAGATTGCGATTTCTTTATTCGCTTTTTCCTAAGATCTCCTTCCCCTCTATGTACTGCCGGCCTGCCTCTCAACTCTTCCTGCAAAACATCAATCCCACCCTTCTTCCCCTATAGCTTTTTTCCACTGCCCTCTTCCCCTAATCAATTTCTCTCTTTCTCTTTTCCGTGTAGACTTAACTCGATGTTCTCTTTCCACTCTCTTTCCATCCTGCGCCCCAAATCTTTCAACACTATAGAGGTAAATTATATCTCCCATCTCTCGTTTCCTCTTAACTTACGTAATATTTTCAACAAAACCTCGGAGAAAACATCAATTTCAGATTTACTCATCACTTTCACAGATTTGCTGATATCTGTGTTGATCCCAGTTGTTATCGTCCTTTTCTAAAGCTATTAATTCTTTAAAAATACAAGCATAAACCTCTGTGACAATCATTTTTTGTAAAGGTATCCATTGTGTTTCCGGGGTGACTCATTAATCATTACTATTTTGGTCTGCCACATTACCTTAAGCCTGGTAGACATGCCAGAATTCCACTTAATATCCCCAGAATCAGGGCTGATAATAGCGAGGTGCCCGGGGCACCAACTGAGTTGTTGTTCCCCGTCAGGCTTTGAAAACCAACGCTCTTACTATTTTTATGGCTTATGAATAAAATCACAATGCGCTAAAGGCAGAGGGATTGATTGGATGCATTTGTCTAATATTAAGTCATTATTGTCTTATTAATTACTCGTGTCACAGGAAATGTCAGGTTGCCGCCCCTTATTCTGCCTGTCACCTCTTCTAATGAGCAAGTAAAGGAGGGTTTTTAAATTGACACGAAAGCTCCTGCAGAGAGGGTTTTCATGGAAACTCTGGAGGGTGCCTATTAAGACAGTCTGTGCTCTAGAGAGAACGAATAACAGTGTTTTTAGATTTATTTTCAATTAAAAAGCTGTTTTAATTTACATGAATTTTTAAAAAAGTCTTAAAATCTGAATATCCTTTATGAGATTAATGCAATTAATGAATCTGAAAACTGTTTATTTAAGGTTAGGTATTATTCATGATAACATGATTAAGGTTTGACATGAAATAGTATTTAGTTGAGGGGAAAAAGGTAACAAAACTCTGAAAGATGCGCAGGGCTGAAAATACATACTGTAAAATAGGTCTTCATCAGCATGAAAATAAAGTTTTTACAATTTTTATGACTGTTTCACATTTTTCTGTTAGACTTGCCTGGTGTCGGATCCCTGTGTTGGTTAATTTTATTTTAATTTAGGCTTTTCATTGACCCACACAAGTGTCTGCAGCAGCCAGTAGCAGATTACTGATTCCAGGAAATGACAATATGAATAGAAGAACTCATTTTATTAATATGTTTTGTCCCTCAATCTTTTTGCCATGTGCACCGATGGTTATGTTTTTTATTTTTATTTTTTTTATACAAGGCAACAGGTTTCTCCTCAGTGTTGATATGTGCTTGTGCTCTTCAAACCAAGCTGAGGAGCTCTAAGAAAAAGACGATGGGGTGTTGTAACTAAATCAGGGCCAGTGATGATAATACTAAGCCCAGATGTCGTGAACGTGATTACCACAACAAAGACTCTAATGGAGGGCGCAGTGGTGAATACATTTGCAAACTCCCCCCCCACCATCATTTGCCATTCAAGCGCATGGCGTACCACAAAGAAAATAAATACAGGCTACAAGCCCTTGGAAAATGCTGTTTTTGCTCCAACATTAAGTAGAGGGCAGACGCTGCAATCCACTCCAGAGAAAGGAAACGAAGTGTTCGGTGTTGATAATTGTTTGCATTCGTTCGTCCCACCCAGTGTGACACAGAAACAAAGGCTGATCGAACCGAGACGCCCCTTACAGATCAAATTATCACTCCATTTGCTTAGAGACAAGACAAATAAAAGGGAAATTTTTCCCTGCCTTATGTCACATCTGAACCATGAACAGCACACACCTGCAACACGTGAGGTGAAAGAAACTTAGCTAGGTCAATAACTTGTCATTTTTTTGTGGAGCTAGTGGTTTGAAATAGTTCTCGGTGATCGTACTGGATGAAAAGAATGTCTTTGTGGTACAGTCCACCTCTACTCGTATTGTCCTGTGCCCATTATGGTCTGGATCTTTTCATGCTCGGAGCTGAGGCCCTCTTGCTGTTCGAACTCTCCGAGGTAATATTTGTGATGTGACATGTAGGTGTTTGCAGAGCATTTTTTAAACAACAACTCCTTTCAGGCAGCACAGCAGGAGCCTACCAAGGGAATGGAGGAAAAAAACAAAATCTCTCCTCCATATTGATTGTGTCCTCTCTCAGTATATCGTGATCACTGTTGTGTCGGGGCTCTTCACGTGTTCATGTCATGGTAACTTCACAGGAAATGGAGGAAGTGTTTGGTTTAGTTTAGAAAAACTTTCTTTCAAGCATTACAGCTTGAGCCTCTTACAGCTGATAATAATCACCAGGGAAATAGAGATAAGGAGGGGGGGGCATTTTATTGATCCGATTTACAGAGCAGAGGACATTCGCTCTTCTTATCTGACTCCAGTTTTTGCTTTTTCCCCATAAAGTGACATCATTGCCACCCCACTTGGTGCATAATTGTAAAAGTACTTAAGGGGGATTTTAAAAAGAGACATTTGACTGTTTATTGATAATAACAAGCCTGAAATATTCCTGTTCACCTCTACACAACTCTTTGAGTCGTATGTTTTTTAGAGAAAATGACTGAGTCTGTCTAATGGGTTAAATAATATATAACTTATGAGACAGAGTCAACATATTATGCCCTGACAGCCCTTATCATTATGTTTCTATTGATTATTTATCCAAATTTAGATGAATACCGTTTAACAAAGAAAACAAAACAGAAAAAACCCAGATTCCAAATCCTCCAAACATTTATTATATATGTATGTCGCTATGAAATCAAATGTTAGCCGCTGTAGTAAGTAACTTTGATGATAGAATGCACTTAAGAATGCACTTTTCTTGTGAAACTTTGGAAATACTTTCCATGTTCTATTTTTGCCTGGCATTTCTGACTCATGGGCAGTGCGGAAAATCACCTGTAAATTGTAACTAACAGCCTCTCTTCCTGCCAGCTGCTCTCCACGCCCGGTGGTACACTCTTTTGAGTTCTTATTTTCTATATTTAGACAGATTTCTACGCAATGCTGTCACAGAGGTCCAGAGCGTGATCAGTAAAGCTACGTATGTAGCAGAAATGGCAAGTTAGTTTCCATCAACAAGCAAAATAGATTATGAAAAGGATTCAAATGGGGTTGCAGGCCTCAGTGGAGAGGACATGACAATGGCCCCCGGTCAAGTAAAAGGATGGACTGAGGGATTCTAGTCAGCAACCACTAGCTCTAAGGCAATAGTACTAACCACCACACCACCATGGTTGAGACCAAAGACAGCAAAATACACACTAAATGCTTAAAACTGAAATTTAGGTTAAAAAGAAATGGTGATCTTGGTGCATATTACCCAATGAGATATTTGTTATGATATTGCCATTGCTAACAACCTTTTCATCAGCAAAAAAAAAGGAATGCAGATTGTAATCATTTGAAATTCTTTTCTTTTAAAGCTAAGGTAATCTTCCCAGTCAATATCAGGCGGGGGAATTTCACGACTTTTAGCCGGAAAATGAGCAGCTCCAGTGACATTAGTGTGTCTTCATTCTTTCACACCAGGTAGAGAGCAAAGCAGCAAGAAAGTATCGATTGGTCACAGAGCCGTGTGAGGCACAGATTGAAATCAGACCTCCACCTTTATTTGGGATTAAATGTGATTGATATGATTGTGATGAGCTCAGCTCAAGGCATTTAATTGATCTTTTTTCTTTAATCACGATGCCACTGGGTTAGACATTTTGTGGTACACTGCAACTATTCATTTGGAGCACTGGTTATTGATAATAGAACTGGCTTCACTGGTTTCTCGTGACTTTGTGATTGGTCCCAGGTGGTCTAATTATATATTTCTCTTCTTCTTTGATATGCCCACATCGCATTGTGTTGCATGAAATTGACCTTTATCAAGAAAAGTGCACTGAGACATGAAAAATAGTTGAAAGACCTAAGCTGTCCCTAAGAAAAACAGTACTGTTAGGAATGAGGATATTGACAATTGCAAATTAGGCTCAAAGGTCAGTTGGATTTAAGGCAATTTCTAATTAACTAGAGACCTCATTCACTTTGATTCATTTTCACCATCAGAAGACCACTTAATAGCAGTGATGATAGGACAAAATTACGATTCAACATATCTACAGATTATTTTAAGTGTCTTATGTACCCAAATGACTACAGTCCTTATATTATTTTGTCAATCCAAGAAATATTTAAATTAGAACATCAAGTGTACAAGTATTAGTACATGAGATATGTCTCTGGTGGTGGTGGTAAGCTTCAGAATATAAAGAAACAATAAAATAAATAACCCTTGAAATACAAGCTGTTCAGGAAATAAGATAATAACTCAGAAATACCAACATAGGGGTTGTGATTGTTATGAAAAAAATAATTGTTTTGCTTCCAAAAGTGATGGAGAAAATTCAACAATAACCCAAATAAATGGACGGAAAAGTCATCCATCCATCCATCCATTTTAGGTCTTATGTGTGTTTAGACATATTGAACATTCTGTGGTGGTTTGTTCTCTCTGATCTCCTCATTGTTGGGATTGTGCTGTTATTATAAGTCAGTCCACAGAACTTGCACTCAATAAAGACGTTGATATCTACAAAATCCACAAACACCAGGATTTGTACCAAGAGTTTGTTCACCTGTTGCCCTTTATCTGCGAAATAATCCATTCCTCACTTAGTCAATCAATCCCTATATTTTCCCTTTTTTATTTGTTATTCTATCTCCTCCAGCCCACTGTGGTCACATTGCCTTTGGATAAAGACTTAGGAGAGTGATGAGAGGATTAGTTTTTGATCTGGTTTACTTTCCCCCCCCTCAAGGCTTAGCACCAAATGCTTCAATAAAGCAGACAGACAAGGGAGTATGGATTTTTTTAGTAACCTTGTTTAATAGGGCACTTTCTTTTTTCCCTATTTTAGCACTGGCATGTCAACACACAGCACAACCTTTTCTACAATTTTGAAAAGCGTAATGTTCTTTTGCTGTAATTATGAGTGCTATTAATTAATATTACCCCAAATCACTGCAGCTGCTAGATACAGATAATGACCTTTATCTAAACTAGCCTTTTTTTCCAATTTTGATCTTTAAGAAGCAGCATAATTTTCTGTAATGTATCTGTACTTTAAAGGTGACACTGTGGAACACATGTAAAGCTAAACCAAGTCCACAAAACTATCTTATTGATATGAGAAACGTATCCCTCAGCATTAAGTTATCATGTTCACCATTATTTTCCACTATTTTCTTCACCTGTAATACTCATTATGTTCATAATATCTAAAAAATTCCACACTAAAGATATATCCATTCACGTAATAATGGCTAAGCCTAAAACATAATTAGCACGTGCAGCTATATCAAAATGAAGCGTTGACATTTCCCGAGGCTACTTTACCATTGATCTGTGTTTGGTGAATAAAGTGCAAACATTTTTCCAGTTTGACACCGCCTGGCACTCGATATCAGAGAGTATGATCACTGCTTTTGAACATACAGTTGCTGTTGTTTTTTGCAATGTATATTCAATTACCTAAAGTATATACTCAATTATCGCGATTTAAAATGTGTTTATCTGCTGACACAATTGTCACTATGACAGTTTATGCACTCAGAACGCTACTTGATTTAAAATATGCAAAAGCTGTCATTTTTATTAAAAAATACTGACTAAAAATCCATTAAGGCAAACATCATCTATTTCAGTTAGACGATAAATTCCCCAGATTTTTAAAAATTAATTACACATTATAGATCTCTAAACTTCAAATGACAAATAAAATATTAAGTCATAAAGAGCAAACCGTTTTGTTGGCCGAGTCTGAAGAAATGAAAAAATAAAAATAATTTCCCTCTGGGATTATTCAAGTAATTCAGATTCTGATCAAATTCACATTCTAACTGCAAAATAAAGCAAATAAAACAACAAGGGAGTGCTAAAAAACAACAATGACAATACTGCGGTAGATGGGATTCTGATGCTTGTGTAATTACCTTGCTAAAAATAATTGTGCTTTCTATGTCCTTGGTTAATATTTTGAGTTTTGTTATGATGTATTTGACATTTCCATATCTACTTTGGAAAAACCAGTCAACACAGGAGCAGGAATTCTGCTTTGTGGACAGAATCAGAGGACACTTAAATTAAGTAATCAAACACAGAATTAGAAGCTGTTCTTTTAGCTGGAGTAGTTAGTAGATGTGCTTTTTAGAAGTAGTCTAGTGTGAAGTGTTAGCCCCTTTTGAGATGGCAAAATAGCAAAAATTGCATTTAGTGTTAGTTTTTTTTTTTTTAAATAAAGCAATTCCACACGTTTAAACATACCTTCCCCCCAATCATCACGGGATTATCAAAATGTAAAAATGTTGAATGTCATTTAACGTGATACTGGCAACTTTGTCATGATCTAGGGTCAGTTTTGAATATAAAATCTGCACCCATGTAAGACAGATTTTTATAGCAGCTCTCAAAACTTATTCTAAGCAACAGATTTAAGAAACAGATACTGCTGGTGCATCGATATGCACACAGATATGATGAATACCTGCCAGAAGATTTTTCATTAGAATCCAAAACCTTTCTCAAATTGACCCTTCCTTATTTTGCTCTCTTTTCCCAATCCTCTCTTTAACCATTGCTTACATGAATTATGCTCATCTTTGTCAGAATTTGTGTTTTTTATTTTTTTACAGCATTTTTTTTTGTTGGTCAAATGTCAAGAGTTTTTCCAGAAGTCCACTCAAGTGAACATCATATGCAGGTTTCCTACTAATGAAATACTTTATGTTGCTATGTGAACATATTTTGACGTTTGCTAACAGAATGCATAAATGTGAAACTCTCATCCTATTCTAATAGTCACTAGTATCTCATTCCTTTTTTTCACTCCCACTCATTCAATCCCTTGATTTATTTTAGTCTATCTCAGCTCCTCTTTAAGAATATATGATTGTGGACATGAAAAACAAAAAGTTTATGGCATAATACACCAGTGTTCACTTCAGTGGCCTATCCACATTTAAAACATAAAAACCCATGCTTAGACAGTAAAATGGCTTTCAGCCCTATGAAGCCACATGTAATATATTTAATACTTACGGTTTCTGAAATGTTATTCATCTGAGACCTTTAATGGAAAAAACTTTGCTCAAAACCCTGTTGAACACAATCAGATGTACCAGATAGTGACAGCGGACAGAGGACTGCCCGACACCATTTTGACTTATCGCACGGTAATAAATAATGAATATTAAACATTATTTCTCATTATTTATTTAGTTAAAGGGTCAAATAAATTATTCAAACAAAAACAAAAACATTCTCTCCATTTTATTTATTGAATCAGGCTTTAAAGGGTTAAGTAGTCGTCCACTGTAGTGACCGTTATGCAGGATTCCACCTCGTCTGCTTAGACAAACACAGTACAAAACACACATAAACACGATCTTATACGTGTTATTACATATTGAAAACCTCAAACAAATATGATCCAAAAAGGGCCCAACTTTTTTTGAATGGGCCAGGAAAATAATTGTTGTGCTCCTTTCTCTGCTTTATGAGGAAAATGTGGTGAAAATAAACTGCATTCAGCAGGTTTCAGATTAAGATTAGCCTGGTGCAGCTTAGTCAGAACCTCACACACAGATGCTCATGAAACCTGGTGGGCTGCTGACCGGGTGGCCGGTCAGCTCTGGCTCATCTGGGGGTCTCGTCTGTGGCTTTTTGGGCTGATGACCGGTTGTCTCTGTGGTGGTCTTCCCGGGTTCTGTGCTCCAGCTGGGGGACTGGGTCTCGGGCCCTCTATGCCCCCTTTTGGGGGTTAGGGTTAGCATGCACAACTGAACACAATCTGGGTGAGTCCAGACACACTCCTCTTTAAGCCTCTTTACAGTTGTGAGATGCTGGTTTGTGTCCCTGCTGCCTGTGTTTCTGCTGCCTGTGGCTTTTGTTGCTTGTAGTTTTTGTCTTCTGGTGCTCCTAAAGGTTCTCTGTCCACAAGAAACCACAGGATTTAAAAAACATCTTTTACAGATGCATCAGCTGGTTGTATGGTTTTGTTTCTCTCTCTGTATAAAAGATCTTTCTCCTTTTCGGGGTAGCTTGTTTTGTCTTTGTTTAATTTTTCCCCAGTCAGGTTCGGCATTATTGGATACATGTAAAGTTTTGCAACAAAAATAAATTAATAAATTGGTATCCCTTGGCAAGCCTCCCTTGGCAAAGCAAATGTGTTCAGAACAGCATGGTGCTCATATTTAAGTTCTGCTGCTATAATGCTGAACAAGACAAGGTTTTAAAAAAATGAAAGAAAAAAATATATATATATATTTTTGCCTTATTGTCACGCTTGTGCACTTTAATGTTACTTTGTGTCGTCATCGGGGAGGGTGAGAAATGCAATCTCCATTCCTTATATGTCTAAACAACTTGTGAAGAAACTCACAATGAAGCTAACTTTGAACTTTACTTCTCGTATTCCTGCCATTGTTATTTTCGGAGCTGCACAGCCTCACTTCATAATCTGAAAGCACTTCAGTACTTATGAGTCAATACATTTCCATTTACAGAAAAGCTGTCCCTCTTCTAGGGAAGGCCAATAAATTATACAGGCAATAAACTCCTAAGATTGGAGTCAAACGCAAGGCCAGCTAAAGAAATTTAAAAGACCAAATGGTTTTGACATGAGCTTCAATTTGAATGACTATTTAAGAATTTGGCAACATCCCTCAGTGAGCTTGTTTATGAAACAAAGATCTGAAAACTAAGGATGAAACTTAGCCGGGTTGTGGTTTACATAAGGAAGCCTTCCCTTTAGATAGCATCTTTGCCATGGTAGCAGGTGGGCTGGCTCCACAGCTCAGGTCATTTTTGAGAAGATCGGATACATATCGGATTTTTGGAAAAGTGGCCTGGGTCACATTTGGAAAAAAGAAAATCTGATTTTACGAAAAATACCAGTTTTGGGTCAAACACAGCCCAAGTATCAGTGTTTAATTAGGTGAATACATATATTAATTGTTCAAATGCTGTAATTAATAGTAAACATGCACCGCTGGAAGATGTTAAGATGGACATGCCACACTCATTAGTAATTTATTGTAATTTCCTGAGAATATTTACATTAGCTTTGGATCCAGAAGAAATCCGGAAAGTTTTAAGTTACTCCGTTTTTTCCTGATTGAAGTGTACATCTAATCTAAGGGAACATTTTTACTGGAGATAACTCTTCCTCAACTTGTGCTTTAGGAATAAAATACAAAATATTTCCATAAGTTTGAAACTAAATGTGCAAATACTCTGAATAAACAAATGTTCCGAATTTATTTAAGATATATATGTGCATTTTTAATGTAATAAACAATGCCATTTGGCCAATTGTCTAAATTGTCTTCTGTCAGGATCCAGGATCAGGGACTAAAACCAGATCCAGGAATGCTTTGCACATGTCTTTATTGATCAGAAGAGAAAAATCTACAGGCTATACAAAGTTATTGTTCAAGAAAAAGCACTCTTAAGCAAGAGGCAACAAGACTATGAAATTATTTACAGCACAAAATCACCCCGAAGGTGGAGGAGGTCTGAACTAACTTTACTGAAATGAAAATCACTCATTTAACGGAGGCACGAAAAGTGCTAGTGATAAAAAAAAAAAGTGATAAACTATGAACATTTAGACAAAATAATAATCACTCCAGAAAATGGAGGAACGACGAGGCTATAAAACAATACAACAGAAAATCGCTCCACTTTTCATAGCACATTCAAATGTGCTATGAAAATGTACAAAAAAAACTCTCCCTCTCTCTCAGTGAAGACAAAATCAAGACAAGACTGTGACATACAAAACAATCTGGAACTAGACAAGGGGCGACACAGAATATAGGTAGACAAGAGGGGAAACGAGGATTAGGCGGACACAGTTCGGAATTAGGGAAGACTGACTGTTGACACCATAGGAGGGACAAGAGACCAGATACAAGAGGAGAGCTACGATTTCAAAATAAAAAACAGGAAACGACAATACCAAGACATGACAAAACAACACCAAAAACCTCATCCACCTCACCATCTCACATCTTACACACTATTATTGCTCGTCTTTGTTGTTTTCCTCTATTCTCGACACCCTAATGCTAAACTTTTCAACAGCCAATTATGTATTCACCTCAAATGATCATCTTTATACAATGATTCTATCTGTAAACACAGTGCAACAACAATCTGACCTAGTTTAACGTCATTGGTCGCTTTCACTTCTATATTCTGTTGGGAGTATTACTCTTTTTTTCAGTTTTTATATTTTGATGAGTTAGAGTTTATATTATATTTTGTAATTTTTTTGCCCTCTGTGTGCTGCTTCTGTACTTTGCAAAGCTGCCCCCCCCCCCCCTCAACAAGCCTATAGTTAAATGCATTTTGGAAAACTACGTCTACACTTCCCCGTGCACGTCTTCTTCTCTGGATTTCTTCTTCAGTCAATTACACTATTCTACCAGGACTGCAATAAAAAAAATAGCTGAAATTGTCATGACATTTTGCTTTTTTTTATGCACTTTGTTCCACCAGGCTATTTCCACCTGTTGATGACGGCCTTTAGTCATATGCTTTCACTTTTTTCATCTCCCTCCCCCCCATTTTTATCCATATTTAGACTCCAGCTCCATGGAACGGGAGCATGGACAACGAGTGAATTAACCAGCAAGCGAATGAATGCTGTCTTGAAGAAATTTCCCACATAGCTATTTCAGAAAATAGGCAGAGCTTATTCCAAAGGCAAATTGTCTAGAACAACAAATAGCTCTTCATCCAATTGTCTTGAGAAGTGCCAATATCAAAGAAGAAATCACTCTGCAAGTTTCCTCATGGCATAAAAAGCAGCAATAAGATGTGTTAAGTGCTTGATACCTTTGGAAATAAAAATAAATAATTAGCATATTTCACTTAATAGTCAACAACATTAGCATATTGTTGTTTTCCCCTCTTAATTTATATAAATTACTTTCAGAATTAGACTGTATTTGTTGTGGCGGCATGCTACTTCACATCAATCTTAACATTGTAGCTAACTGTTTATCACGCTACTGGCTAAAAACACAACCTGAAACCGAGTTTTGCAGTAAAAGAAATGCATCTAAAACTTTTTTTGCCATTTAATCATCAATAGTCAATTTCTAATCAATTACCTTTATTTCACAGCTGCACAGTTGTACATTGCCTTATTACTTTTTACATCAAAGATTTGGTATATAATTCAAATTGTTGAAAGATTCTTTAAAATGTGCACGACAAACTAAATTAGCTGAGGCAGTCTGTTATTTAAAAAAAACATATTTATCCATACTGTAAATGTCTTCTCCCGCAAAGCCATTTCTTTTATTTCCATACAGGGCATTTATGCTATCATATTTCATAATGTGCAAAAGCACTATTTTTCTCCAACATAATTTCCATCCATAAAAAATTAGATGTGAAATATGACACATTACCTTTTCGTGTTTCATTTGGAGGTTCAAACTGAGCAGAGGGTTTAATTATGCCTTATTATGCCTTAAAAAAGAGCCCTAGTCTCTGGAGGGTCAACTGGTCTCTGCTACATGAAATAAACAAACACAGAAACACAAATAGAGTATAATAACAGAGTAAATCTACTCTGCCCTGGCTGGGTCTTGGCTGGAGGGTGCCTGAATTGTGTAAAAAAGGCATCATAGTCTCATATGCTCTGTATTGATGGTAACTATGGTAATAGTACATGAAGCATAGAACTAAACTTGATACCTCAAATGACCAGAGCCGAACCTGTTTTATAAAACATGAACATCCAACTAAATATAACTTGTTGATTGGATAAAAAGTGAATGCATGGTGACACGGTCTTTTATTATATAGTTTGTGCTTTTGTACTTGTTTTACTATCATAACAACAATTATAAATGTATAAACAGTAAAATGAAAGGATTGAGATTTCACTTTGTGACATCCACTGAAGTCATAAGTACTTTTCCTCATCTTAAATTCTTAAGTCTTAAATTGGGGCTTTTTTAATCTCTAATACGTGAAAACTGTATTTCTCAGTAATATCACAATGTCTGGTAAAATTAAATTAAATTGATCAATGCCAAATCTGGTCAATTTTTATCTAGAGGCACAGAGAGCATTATAGTCCAGTTCAACTCAGTTTTAAAAGAGAATTAATTGCATTAAATACAAATGACCAAAATTCACCCAAGTGAACTGATCAAAATAAATTCAAATAATCAACTTGGTCCATAGCAAACATTTTGATTTTGAGGATGTCTTTCTTAACCCTTTTGTATCATATTAGGAAAAGTTGTGTCTAGTGACTCTTCACAGAATGGATAACCTGAAACAACTGTTTCTACAAATTACCCAAAAGCATCGTGATGATTTAACATCTTTACAACTATCCGGTGTGTTCTGAAAAAAAATATTTTAATCTTGGAACATGTCCTATGATTGTGTTTTTCCTATCAGTTTGATCCCTGCTATGTAAACCATGATATTGAACATTTTCATTTAGACTGGCCTTTTCCCCCCGTTTCTTCCAGCTTTAAAACACTGAATTTTAACTTCACTTGGGCGGAAACTGCCTTACTCTCACTCAGCACGGCCACCGTATCACACCAATCCTGGGATCTTCTCCTTTATTGGAGCTGAAGCTGGTAATTCAGTCAGCCGTTCTCAGCCCTGTATCCTCTTTAGTCTCAGTTACCTGCACTTGACAGCCGTGAGCCGTGCTGCTGGGGTTCCTGCACAGCTTCCTCATGCCTTACTGCTTGTCTGATAAAAGGGAGCGAAAGCAACTGACAGGGACACGAGGTAGAGGTGCTGGAGGGGGGGAGTGGTTAGAACGAAAAAGAAAAAAGTAGACAATTTGGCCTTCGGAAAAAAGGAAGTGGGAGGACGTTTTAGAGGGAGGTGAGCTGAGGTTAGGCCAGACGGAGGCAAAGCCTTCATCATGCACACATTACCAATTTTATTACCATTTCCATTCATCTGGGGTCGATTAATAACTTTCTGCCTCCGTTTAATTAAAAACTCATCCGAATTCAGCGGCCCTTGTGGGCTTTAGCGTCTCCCTCACATAGTTTAATAGTTTAACCCTTTAAAGCCTGATCCAGGGGGAAAAAAATTAGAGAAAATGTTTAAAATTGAAGTCTTTATTTGGCCTTTTAACAAAAAGATGAAAAAAATGTAAATCATTTTGGTATATTTATCATTTATTACAGTCCGAAAAGTAAAAAATGACTGTCATGTGGTCTTCTTCCTGCTGTTATCAGGTATATCTGATTGTGTAAAACAGGGTTCTACAATTAAATTATGCAAAAGGTCTAAGATGCAAAAGATTTCAGAAACCGAATGTATCAAATATGATACATATGGCATTACGAGGATAAAATATATCAGTTTTTTAGAAGCTGTGTGTTGACAAAGGGACAGTAGTTGCATGGTTATGGTTCTTTTGATTAAGAAAGATGAGCCGGGGGCCGCTCCGCTCTCCATTACCTGCGTAATTAGAACATGTGACGACACCTGATGATGGAGGGGAGCTGGAGAAACCTTGTTATCTCTGAGAGCAAACTGTCGTTCTGGTTTAGAGCCGCAGCGGCTGAAAACACACTTTCCTAAAAAAAACACTTTCCTAACAAACTGATGCATCTTAACTTTTTATTTATGATTTTCAAGAATAAACAGGCAAATTAAAAGACAAAACAACAAGGATAAAAAATAAAAAATACAAATAAAAAAAACTAACCAATCAACAAAACAAAAGTTCACAGAACAGACAATCAAAACACTGTCGGCTAACAAAGGGTCTGATAAGAGGATAAAATAAATGCACATCAGATAATAGAATGTTATCGAGCATGAGACAGAGACCAAGCAAGTAAGAGACATTTCTGAGGACATTGAATCAAACAGCCCACCATGGAATATGGAATAACAAGAGAAGATGAAAACAAGTTATAAACACAATAAACATGCCGAAGCGGTAAATGAGTAAAATAAATTATTAGAGAAAAAAAGAAGAAAAAAAACAGGTCCAGATGTAAACAACAGTTATTTTAGCCTATTGTTTTGTATGAAACTGATGCATCTTAAGATGAAAATATTGACAGTGTGTTTTTTGTCTTTGGAGAAAAACAAAACGCTAACTGCAGCCTAATGATACTTTATTGTTCTGATGGAAAGCATTCACCAGAAGTTCCATTTTCTGTTTTCATAAACAGAACTGTACAACCATCAGGAACTGTTGACTAAAATAAAAAATTTCTAGAGGCCAAACATGACATATTCTTTTAAACATTTCACCTTACAACCTAATTTCCAAAAAGTGAGTACCTGCCAAGCACTCTGAAATTAAAATAAGTCACTCTCATAAAGGCAGATGATAAAAGAAGAAGGCAGTGCTTTCAGCTAGCTGCTTTCTCAGTCTGTAACGTGATTAAAATATTATCAACAAGAATAATGGAGCCGCTCAGATGGAGAGGACCCGCAAACTTTTGTGAACCGCAAATACGACTTATGCTCAAAAGATGACGATCACTGAAGAACAAGGGGCCTCATTGAAGTTCTTCAAGGCTGTGAACAGCAAACTGTGGTTTTAGCCGCAATTTCCCTGAAGAAATAGCCTAATTTGGACCAAAGCTGATTAATTCTTAACAGTTAAACTGTTGTCTGTTGTTTTGGGGTCTCCTTTCTTATTTCAGTATTATTTAAACCTGGTTTCTGGGGTGGTTACATCTACCGAGATCTGCATTCAGTAGAAGAAGACTCGACCACCTAGCCAAATAATTCCTCTTGATCTTGATTATTCTTGTATTGTATATTCTATTGTGCAATTCTATCTATTCCTTTTCTTCTCTCTGCCTTGAGAGGCCATTTCCCTGCCACCTGCAGTGTTTTTGGGTTGAAACTTTTCTGTTCAGTTCCTCAATGTTTTTGGTTGCTGCTATTTCCTTTTGCTGCAGTTATCTGTTCTTTCTGTTAGTGTTTTAACCCTGATTTTATCAGGAGGACTTTATTTTATAGAGTCAGTCTCGGAATTGAACTTTCCCAGTGTTCTGTTTTCTGCAAATGGGCCCAGCCCCCATTGATCCATAACAGAAATGATTTTAATCTAAAAATAAGAATAGTAACAGAAACGAGGACAACTGAAATTATTTTCAATTTTCAATTTTTCTGTATTTAGTTCTAATATATTTTGAAAATACAACAAATCTATAACTTGCTGTCAGCAACAGAAATTTAAATGTAAGTTGTGTGGTATGTGACACTAGATTAGCAATCATAAAGAACAAAGATGGAAGCGATTATGGTTTAAATACATTCTTTAGTCAGACGCAGAACTTTGGTGACAAATGTTGAAAGAATCTAACAAAACTTTAAAAAACATACTGTATTGGTGGAAGAGGACTGGTGTTAAGATAGATAATGATAGCCACTATTTAGTGAGGAAATTATCCTGCTATCACTAACTTGCTGCAGGGAAGACAACAAAAGCTCATTTGGTCATTAAATGGAATGCTGAAATAGTAAATTACAGATGAAGTTAAGTACAACTTAAATTTCTAAGAGAAAAAATGAAGATAACTATTGGAAACGGAACAATTTTAACCAAATAAAACTTATTTTTCCCACATATCCGCTTTAACCAAACTGTGCACTCCTGTTAAAGCAGATCTGAAGCTACGTGTCTGTGATTGGATTTTGAAAAATGGATTCACACAGGAATGCCTTCTGACATGCGCCTGCTCTTGTCACAGCGAGGCTCAGCGATCCAGTCACAAGCACGACATCCACCCTAATTGGTCCACGGAGGTTTGGGGTAAATATGGAGGATGACAGAAAATAGAAGGCCCCACCTGATGCCCTGCCATTTAAAACTCTGTCCTCGACATCTGTAGCTTGAAGAAGATGAATTGCACTGTTTGTAACGGCGAGGCTTCCTGTGTATTTCGGGGGTTGAACTTCACCCTCAGGTGTCTTTCCACATGACTTCCACGGCTCAGGTGCTTCATGTTGGGATTTTCCTGATGCTAGGCAAGTTGACAACCGAAACATACATGGGCTACTGAAACCTTATGGGAGTTTCATTATTATTTGTTATAGAAAACAATTCACCGTGTCACAATTTTTTGACCAATATCACTCTTAGTTCAGCCTTGGCGAATTTCACTCAACGATAATCTGTTAAAAAAACATCTAAACTGTTCCATAACAGCAAATTATGACACAAATATTTACTGTGAGGATGGTTTAAAACTACCGTTCTTTCTATTTGAGTTTTTACAGTCAGACAATTCTGTATAGGTTATCTTCAGTCATTGGGAAAATGTTACATTTCTTATGTTTCTCTTGACATAAAATCTTAAATTACAGTGGATTCAGCCTGGATTATCTGATTATATGAAATTAACTCAAAACCCACCTGTTTTTATTCTCTTGTCTCCGCCTCTCTGGCCTCTGTTCAGTTTTTTAAACGAATTAATAGTTCTTTTATTATTTGTCACTCTAAGTGGAAAGCTTTTGCCTGAAAATGTCTGCCTCGGTTTTTGTAATTTTTAACAAATTTTCCCCTCAGTTTGAAGCTTTCCGTTTACTTTTTTGTTCTCATTGCACATTTGCGACATGCTCTATCCAAACACCAGCTTTTAAAAAGAACGTGTTAAGTGTTTTTTTTAGGGAGCTAAGTGCTGGGAAACAATTATCACAAAGTATCTTCTTCCACCAATCCTCAAAAAAGACTTTGTCATGTAGCACAAAATGTCTCAGATGGAAAGAAAAACATAGCCAACGAGATTGGGAATGAACAAGTGTGTTACTAATAATACAACAGGAGCTAAAGAGCTCAGTGATCCTTATACTGGGAAGATATTTCTAATTAAGGACTTACAAAATTGTGTGTTTAAGCATATATTAGAAAAAGTAGTTGGACTGAAACTATAGAAATCAGAGCATAAAACAGATATCTCTACAGCTAATTTGAATTCTGCAATTAGTTCCAGAATTTATGTTAACGTTCTTGTTTGATTCAGCTCCATCTCGTGTTTTCTGTTGTCTGCAATCATCTACTGTCCCGGGTTTTGGAGGGTCACAGATTAATTTGGTGTATTCCATTTTGGCATGATTTTAGACGAGTGTTTTAATCTGGTACTGCGTTTCAAACTACTGCTTGTAAATGTGATTGGGTTACCTTTGGTTTGAGGAATAAAAAGAGAACCTGCTGGTTTTCCTCCTTTATTTATAGGTTCTGGGGAAGTGAGGTCACTGGGATGAACCAAGTGAAGAGGGGGAAGAAACAGATGTAATTTTTTTAACATCTACTTAGGGTTTGGCTTCCTTTAGGTTTATTTAGTTATTCAGGTGCAAGGCTAATGGCTACACTGTCCTGTAGCTATTTTGATGGTTTTTAGAGCGCCTTTAATACATTAAACTGTATAATGTGAGGGTTTTTAACCGCGTTTTGGAAGATTCCGCTTGTGTCATGAAGGAATGAGGGACTGGAGAGTATTAAAGCTGAACAATTGAGTTATTAAGTGGAGAAGGTCTGTGTAGTTGTGTGCACGTGACATTCATTTAGCTCTGTTTACCTTGGTGTTGTTTATTTTACAAACTTAACTTGTGAGTCAATTTTCTGGATTTTTTAAACCAATGTGGGTCATATGATTTAACACTGGTTTCACTGAAGAACATCTGTCTTCTGCCCTATTTCCACCACTTTGGCCAGGCTATCTTACACCCTAAATGGACATAATGATGATCTCTTCTCAGAAATGGATTCATTTTTGGTACTTGGCTGGGTATATTTAACCCTACGAGCAATTTGGTTGGATAAAAATCAAATCAAATTGCAAATCAGGTGAAGCCAACACGTGTAGAATCTAAAATGATCTCTGGAGTCAATAACTAGAAAAACTGAGCACATTATTCCTGTTTTGAGGTCCTTACACTGGCTACCAGTTACCTAGTGAATAGACTTTAAAGTTTAAAGTAGAGCTCTGAGATCTTTGGGTAGCAGTCAGCTAGTAGAACCTCAAGTTAGGAGGAAAGAGAATAAAAAAAAAAAGACATTTAGCTGCGAAGCTATGAATAGATGGAATAAACATCCTCTTGATATCAAATGGGCCCCAAATCAGGACACATTTAAAGTTCAACTAGAAATGTTCGTGGTTTCCAGTGACTTTCTTTCTTCAGTCAAATTTTACTGCATTGTTTTGTCTCATTCTTTTTATTGAAATCCTTTTATTTTATATTTTTAAACCAATTTATTTCTTCCTAATGCTCTTGTAAAGCACTTTGAGTTGGTGCTACGTATGAAATGTGCTAAACAAATAAACTCTCCCTGTCTTGCCTTGCCTAGATGATGAGTTTGCAAATATATTTCTATTCAAAGTCAAAATAATTTTTTTGAATGAAATGCCTTTGTTTTCTTTTTCCCAGAACAATCTGGAATCTAGAATCATATGTTGACATATTTCCAATTTTGTCTTTTACATTTGTCAGCGAGAAGTCATATTGAGCTGCTCAAAGTAGAAACACATTTCTGGCACATCATCTCTCAACAAGTGTTATCACACTGTTTTTGAAATGAAAGCATCTATTAATATAGATCAGCGCTCAGATGAGAGGGATCCTTTCAATTCTTAACCATGCTGATTTCAACTGGCCTGTCCAGAAAACAACAAACACACTGCATCATGTACAGGTATATGGAGGATTTGTACTATGCGTGAGTGTGTAATTTGCCTGTTTAGTAGCATTAATATTTGCACTGTGTTGCATATCTTCTGCTGCTTAGCAGCTGGGAGTAAAGTCCAATTTTAAATGAGGACGAGGCGTAAACCCAATCGGCTCATCTCGTGAAGGAAACTGCTACTTTAAAGTTTGTTCATTTGTACATTCGGGATCTATGTTTTTAAAGACTGTATTTTTCAGTTTTATCATTTCTGTCCTATATTTTTAATTTCTACATTTCATTTCTTGTTTCTCATAGAAGTGCTGTGTTGTGCACCAAACACCAAGGCAAATTCCTTGTAAGTCTAAAAACCTACTTGGCCATAAACCTTATTCTGATTTTGAATCTGATACTATTCGGGGACAGGTAGAGAAGTGGTGGTCATGTCTCCGTCTTCCTTTGGGAACTACTACTTCTTCTCCAGACAAAGACTCACATATTTAGTTGTCTAAAATATGTTTGACTCATGAACCCATTTGGAAAGTTTGTTTTGCTCTCGATTTAAGTATTTAAATATTTATTTGTAAAGTCGTTCCATCCATTTTTTCTTTAACTGTAGCTATTTTGGGACACAGTACTTGCTAACACCTGCTGCTATAGACAGGACAAAAGCTTTACTCCGTACAGAAATATTTGTGTAACTATCCCATGTTTTTAGCATTGCTTTTGCTTCATGCATCACACTGTGTAATTGGCCTGTATGAGTGAAGCTTTGCTAATTCTTTCTCGCCATCACTTTGCTTGAAATGTTTTAACCTGAATTTAGTTATTTTTCTACCAACATGAACTCTGGAGCGATCGCCTGTGTCTGCTGAACTTTTACTCGACACAAACAGAAGCTGAGAAGGTGGACGAAGAAAAATACGAAGAAGAAAATGGAAGGGATAAACAGGTACAGACGAGCCGAAGAGAAAAAAAATTCAAAGGAGAACAGGAAGGACAGAGAGTGCCAGAAAGAGAGATGATTGGCATAAAATGCTGCCGCTGTGCTGCCAGGGCCCAATTAGAAAACCATTATGGAATAGCTATAATGACGCATCATTTAGCGGGCCGTATTTCTGCTCTAAGTGTTGAAGTCTCACGAGTACAGAATACCATTATTCCTGCTTCCTCCAACAGCGGTGGCCACAGACAAAGGACGAGAACAAAGGCCATGTGTGGGCGTTACTTATAATCCTAAAGGCTGACCCACAGCTGAGATTGGGAGCCTGCAAGAAATCTGAATCTTGACACTGTGCCAGTGTATCAAACTGTTTGTCTCTATACATAAAAAGAAAAGTCAACTCAAAGAAATGTTTTTTTTTTAACGCAACGAGAATTTGACAGTCTTTGAGTAATTCGAAAATGTATCAAACGGAAAATCTCTCTGGCTTTAAATGGCTTTAGATTGTATCATGGGGAAAATGTTGCTTTTCCTGACAATGTGTGTGGAGACTTCATTTTGCCTTGATGCATAAACCTGCTGAAAGAGCTTTCAAAACACAAATAACTGGACCCCCCGGTCCAAGATGAGATGTCAAAGATGTTAAGCAGAGATTTTAAGATAGGATAAAGATGTTTAAACTATTACTTTCCTCAATCATAATGGGGAGTGTGGTATCATTGGTACACAAAAAGACAAGCCTGGAACCCTGAGGAGGACAGAGCCTGAGTGTTGGGGGTAAAAAATGATGACATCAGCTCTGGAAGATATGCCAGATTTCAAAGAATCTCAAACACGGCCAATTTCTGCAATTGAGTTAATAAACTGTTGGCTGTGAGGTTTTGTCCACGTATAATGTGTCATTTGTTGACTTGTCTGAAAGTTCCACAAGAAAATAAAAACTAGAAGTTGAATTTTTGGAAGAATATTGTTTTTTTTTTAAAGTAATACAGACCTGTTATACCTTAATTCTGTCAGTTCAAATAAACGATTAAACCAAAGAACCATGTTAACAGCGTTACATATGAAAAGCCCAAAACAGTGAGAAGTACACAACAAAATAAAAACATAACAGCCTTTTTTTTTAAGGTATTTCACAGACGTGAAGGAAACACAATTTATAAATCAAGATGCAAGGAAAAAGAAAAGGTTTGAGACTCATAACATCTGGTTCTGAATATATATAAACAGACAGCTATGCTTACTCGTGTCACGATCCTGGTGTGTGGGTGGTTGTTCTCTCTCAGGATTGTGGCTGGAGGGCCTGAAAGTCTGAGAGCAATCCCATCATTTGGCTGCTGGGGATTTAAGGAGCTGCAGTCATTCATCACCTGATGCTCAACTTATTTGTTAAACTTCAATCTAGTCTAAACCCCTTGAAACCTGCTTAAGTTTGTGCTTACCTGCTTTCCCAGCTAACTAACCAGCTAACCTCTGTGTGTGGTTCTCTGCATGTAGGTGAGGAGGCTTCCTACAGACATGCATGATGGCGATAGTGTACATTTAAGAGATAATAATCATTCTCCTTTGTTTCTGTTGCAATTCAGTATTTCAATGTTCAGGGAAGATTGCTACCTTCCATTCAGAGCTGAGGCTATCTGCTACTCCCAGGGGGCAAAATATGCTGGCAGAACCTCTTCTTCAACACCATCTGTCTCCTTATTTTTCATCACTTCCCTCGGAAAAAGAAACTGGAGACCTCCTGCAAACTCCCTGAAGCTCAGCTCATAAAGAGAGAGTCACACACTGGGAATGTCTGTCAGGAAAAAGTACATAATAGACGTACAACTGTATGAATTGAGCCAATAAAACCCGTTTCATGCTCTGAAAATGAAGAAATCCAGTTTTCGCATTGTAAACGAATAGCCTAGCTTTTTTTTAAAAAGCCCTGTGTTAAAAATGTGAAGAGGTACCTGAGAGATGAAGGTTTGGTGAAGTTCTAGAACAAAGCAGATTAATCCATGTGAAGTTTGAGATAACATGAAAACTTGGTAACATTTTAAAGTGCTTAAAGCAAAAAAAAAAAATCCAAACCTGGAGTTTCAGCTTTACTTTTCATCTGTCATGAAGTGACAGCTGAGGTGAGTCAAGCACAAAGTGGGCAACTTCAGCAGTTGCATTTAACGCTCAAAACATGTGCCAAAAAGGACAGCATGACACTGGTTATCAGGAGTTTTTTAACCACAGAGCCAAGGTTCCAAAGCACAGACTATAGAAAATGACTGTACTGAGTGTTTTTGAGGCTGGTAATGAAATAATTTTAGCCTTATCAACTGGTGGAAAAAAAAGAACATCCACTAAAAGCCACATGGTAAAAGCTTGATTGTGCTAATCACTGCAAATGAGTATAATGACATGAATCTGCAAAGAGGATGCAAACTGTCTGTGTGAGTGTAAAATTCTAAGTTATTACTAACTTGTAAAGGCTTGAAATAGGGTTGTACGAATACGCAAAGTAACGGCTTTAAATGAAAGTAAAGTCTGAGCATTTCCAGGGACTGGCTACTAAAAGTTTTAGCCTGCAAATGATCTTCTAAAAAGAAAGTTAACACGGATATGCAAAGAGTGTTAACTCAAAAGATTTCCAGAACGCCTCGGCCTGTTTCTGTCCACAACAGACAAATAGGAAAATCACTGTTGAGGAGTTCTCTTGGAGAGCAGGTGTTTATCTGCATTTTCTACATGCGCGGCTGAATCTCATAATTACTGTTACGGCCTTTCGGGAACCCATAACGGTACAAACACAGGGGTAAGGTATCACTTCTCTGCTGCTTCCCTGCTTAATTTCATACGCGTGCATCATGAAAGACAAAATTCTTTACAGGTGCACCTTACATCTTGCCCAGTGACAGCTAACTTAGTCTCCAGCTCTCCTATCACCTTATTTGGGATAAAAAATATAGCAAATGTACGTATGGACCTTTTTGTCATCTCTCTGGAAGCAGCACACGGAGGTTGCGTTTGTAATCTCTGTGTACTGGCCGTGATGGCGTTCCATTACGGGGCCACGCACACACAAACGACCCCACACACTCATATTCACGCAGAGGGGCAATTTGGAGTGTTCAATTAACCTTACATGTAGCTTTTTAGGTGGTGGGTGTGTCCGAAGGGAGCCCACGCAGATAGGGGGGGTGAATGGGAACACTCCACACAGAAAGGCCCCCAGACAGCTCCTCTAAATCCATTAATTCTATCGCAGCTTTAATGGAAAAATAACAACCCTAAAACCTCACCGGCAGCACTACAGACACTTTAGTCTCTATCATTGAGAAAATCAGCTTCAATATTTAGTCAAATGGATTCAAAAGATAATCACAAAAACTCCTGGATAGAACTGGAACTAAATCAATGCAAAAATATTCCACTTTACTGTTGTTAATAGGTTCAATTCAGAAAAGAAACTATACTAAAGCCATCAAAATCAAGTCACCTCTGACAGGTTGATGGAAATGAAATAAAATCCCCAAATCTTCATCAGTACTCTTTGGATGCAAACTCTTTTGGCACAATCTGGACTTTTGACTTCATAACAACCCTATTTACAGCACGGAAGCACAAGGAAATCATTCAAATTAAACATTTCTTTCAAAATGACATAATCATTTTAATTCTACACTCTAATCAAGAAATTTGAAGTTGGTGAAAGGACAATTTCTTTTACTTCCAAACATTTCTGTTTATGATTAAATCAAAGATAAACATAGTGATTTGTTAAACAAGACCCAAATTAATCAAAGAAATGATTTAAATTACTCAGTCTGAGTTGTGTAATTTGTTATTGTCTAACTCAACTGAAAACTCTTTTTATCAGCCGATATTTCAACAGAAGTTTGGGAATCTGCATGTACAAAAGCACATAAACAACTATAAATGTGTGCAATTAAAACATTGTCCTAAAAAATTTTTTTTTCTAGTGTACATCCAACTCAGAGGCAATGAAAAAACCTGCTGACAGCCATTGGAGGAAATGATAAAACCCCCTAATGTGTTCTCCATGACCAACAGTACAAATTTAGAGCTCATATAAACCATTTACAGGTCTCACAACACCCAAAAGAAATGGTTTGAAATGGGATTAGCAGAGACGTGCACACAGTGTACCTTGGGTTGCACTGCTAATGACTTTCATGCCAAATAGAACTGTTCACCAGTGATCTGAGCTTCACATAGAACACATAAAAAATCACTAACTAATTCAACAACAGAAATATATGTTTTACACCTGGAAGCCATTCTTAGTTTATTCATATGTAAACCAAATGCCTGAGCGTAAACCCATCCAGATTTCCTAACATTCAAAATTAAATTGATTTAAAACTGTTGGTAGTTGCTGTTATTTGTCTTCATTACTATTATCATTATCAACTTTGTTATTATTGTCACTGACATTAATGGCCTTTGTTTAACTAAGTAAAAGTATAATATAGCATAGTATAAGTATAATAAAAGTATAATGATAAGTATAATGATAAGTAATAAGTACAAGTAATCATAATTATACTTATATATGCATATACTTATACTTATTATATACTTATATATACTTAAGTATATACTTATACTTATACTTAAGTATAGGTATATGTATATAATAAGTATAAGTATAATATAGTATAGTAAAAGTATAATTTCTTCCCAACATTTTTATGTTTTATCAATACTGGTAGTGTTATTGCTATTATCATTTTCCTATATATAAATCTGATGTAACTTAGAAATTGAGGGAAACATCATCATTATAATAACAATGCTATTAATACTATAGTTGCTATTGTTTTTGCTGTTCTCTCATTATCGTCCATACATTTGTTGGCTATTGTTTTTTTTAACTGTATGTCTCTCTGTTGTTTAGATTGTTCTTTCTCTGTACCTGTACCAACCTGCCAAGTGCCTGTTTTCCTCTAGCTATCCCTTTACCTCCACTAGTAAAGTCACAAAACTGTCCCTCCAAAATCCGGTTCTGTGGGAGTGAGAGGCTGGGTCTTTTGAATTAATCACTCAGTACATGTTGCTGTTCTTTATCTCATCTTTGCGTGGTTGGTCAGAAAGATTTAGCTGTCTGATTCAACACATTTAGGGGTGTTAAGCTCCCATTCTCGAGGGCCGCTGTCCTGCAGGTTTTAGACGTTTTCCTGCTTCTGGACACCTGATTTTGGTTAAATTGGATCTTCTCTAGACATTGTGGAGCTTTGCACAGGCCTGCTAATGGCACACTGATGTAAATCAGGTCTGTTGAAACGGGCAAACCGGTAAAATGTGTAGGACAGCGGCCATCGAGGAGGCCTGACACCCCTGGTCTTGTTAGCTGTCACCAGTTCCTGAGATGAGCTCTGGTATATGTAGAAAGAGCAAAGAGTTGAGTTTGGGAGTTTCTTTGGGACAAGTTTTTTATGTCAAGAACTATTCATGAGCCAGAAGAGGAACTCGAAGCAAGAAAAACCAGTTTACAACTCAGAGCAGGAAAAGAACCAGTAATTTTTTAAAAACAGGCTAGACAGCTACACATTAACATTCATACTTACAGACAATTTTCAAACTTATGTCTTTGGATTGTTCGGAAAACACAAAATAACATATTGTGATTGGTTACTTATTAGTCTTACATACCTTTTGAAAACTATAGGGCTTTGCTGTGGAGAGGCTATAGTGTTTTGTTCCTAGAGGATTGTTCCAAAACCAGTTCCTGCCACAGACTAAAGGATTTAGGGTGACCTAAATCAAAGCCCCTCAATCAAAAAAACTTTTTTTGGATCATTTAGTCCTTTCATTTATTTGGTTATCTGTATTCAGGAAATCCTAGAAAAAGAACCCTCAGTCACCAATCAGTTAGATTGACCTGTAACATAATCAACAGAGGTTCTATCAACTTTAATTACACAATAACTATATTAAAAAAGTTCAGTGCTGCTCTCAACCTGCAGGAAAACCCAACAGGCCAGAACCAGGGTCAGTCAAAGAAGGTGGACAGGACACAGGACAAACACCCAATGACTGCCATGGAGGAAAGAACTAAGACACACATACCAGGTACTGACCAGGAACAGAAGAGCTAAGATAGATAAAAATAATATTCACTAAAGCATGTTAACATGCTAATATATCAATTTCGGACACCAAAAGAATGTAACCAACAGATTCTAATCAGATTATTATCGGTTGCTCAAACATCTCCAAAAACAAAACGGTTTTTCGTGCAACCCCAAAGAAATGTTTTCCCTCCCCCTGAGGCTCAATTTTTGTTTTATAAGTGGCAATCAAAAGCACTCAAGATACTTTGGAGGACACTTGCCGCTCACTATGAAACTGAGTTCCTTGCTCTGACTTGAAGCTTTTAAATCTTCATTACAGACAAAAACTCTCCTTTAAATCGAACCAGACGGGGTTCCCCTCCGGGGACTTCAGAGGACCACAGAGACAGGAACTCTCTATTTAGAAGCACCAAGCTGCTGACCTGATGTGGATTTCATATCATTCCAGCATCTCCCCCAGGACACAAAAATGTGTGCTCCTACTTTCCCACTTGATTTGGTGTCGGCGGTCAGGGACGAGAATGGGTCAACACTGTAAATGTCTGGCCGAGAAAGAAAAAAGGAGAACTTTTTGGAACTTAAATGCGTGCTTTTGTCTGTGAAGACAAAAGAGGGAGGACGTTAGACACATGCCTGTGTATGCATGGGTGGTAACTGCTTCGGTGTGTGTGTGAGTGTGTGTGTTGGTGTGTGTGTGTGTTGCTGAGCCTCGGGGAGACTAGAGCAGATGATCTGCATTAGCTCTTCCACTGACTTGTGCTCCATTAGATGAAGTGATCCAGCAGTGCCTCATGGAGAGACAAAGATAAGGAAGAAAACACAAAAGCATTTCATGAGCACAAAGATTTCAAAGCAGAAAAATAGAGCTTGTTCATTATATTTTTTATATACATTGAAACTGCTTGAGGTCTTCATAGTCTCAAAACTTAAAATGAAACTTAAAAATGAATCGATTACATGGGTCCTGTTGGTTTATTGTCAGTTATTTTTCATCTATGGCTGGTGATCATTGTCTTTTTAGGAACATTGGACAGACACAGAAAACATGTGGTCTTCTTAACTATTGACGTCAACATTGAAGTGAAGATTTGCGAATGAAACTTTCTTTTTAAAGGTGTATTTCTACATTCATCTCACTGCCTTTGTGTCTTCATCTCATCTATGCAAACGTTTTTTTTCTTCCTCACAAATCGTTTTTTTGTTGCATCACTCTGTGTTCCTATATGAGGTCTGTTTTGGAGTTACTACGAACCAAAGAACTTATTTTACACATAAGGAAGCAATTTCTTTTCGTTTTCACTTTGTAAGTTTAAAAGAAAAAGTTACATTAAAATTAAGGTTGGTAAATGGTGGTTATTTTTCATTTGCTGGTATTTGAATTAATACATTGTTCCCCGTGGTGACTGAAACTTGAGATGAGGTATGATTGACCAACCAAAACTACGCAACTATTCTACAATTTTCCACAGTACAAAACATACAGTCTCACAATAAATGCGAAGAAATTGTACAATTCCCTCATTTTTTCACAGTGTTCCTAATGTAGACAAGCCTTAACTTTTGATTTAGACCAAAAAAAAAGAGATGACAGAGCTCTAATCCCTAGATTTGAGAGTTCTGAGAGTTTACTGACACGAAAAAGGAAAAATATTCAGCCAATTAACATCTCTGCACCAATCCTACTCTTAATTCTTCAGTTTTAAAATTTCCTTTCACCCATAAATGCTTAGTATTGGAACAGGTGTAAATGATGTGGTCTAATATTACAAAACACATAATTAATTCATTTTCCTTCTGGGATAAATAAAGGATTTTTAATTGGATTGATTTGAATTAAACTAATATAAATTGACACAGTTATGGCTTGCACATATTCATATATCTACACAATTTCATGGGACAGATTTAGATACATATATTGCTTGTTTACAGGTGGTAAACAAGCAATGGTCTTTTCTTACTTAAGTCCACAGGATTTGTTTACTGCAAGCCTTTTAAAAATATTCTGTTTCATATATTTGGTGTGAATGTTTTTGATGCGGATGCAAGGAATGTTTCTCTGTGATGACCTTTAAATAAAGGTTTTGATGCTGCTTCACAGCTAAAAAGTACCACAGCAACATCAATAACCATCTCTCAAACAGTTTTTATATTTTTTATAGGTCTTCTCTCCTCCACCAAGCAGCCAAAGTGTTCCAGGGAGGTGAAAACACTTCGGTATCTTCTTACTTCCTGTGCTTTGTGGGCTTCAATCGTTTTTGCTTTCATTGTGTTTGGCAGGTGTTTACAGGAGCTGATTGTAGAAACGAAAAGTATGAGGAAGCATTTAGTAAGATTGCACGGCGAAAGAATCCTTTCCATTCATCTTTTCCTCAACATTTTGTGTTGACCTTTTTTAAAAAATGTCTTAAGGTTGAGGAAGAGCCTGACAAAAGAGATTTTGAGGACACAGGAAACAATGACTGCACTGGATTAAAAATAAAGCCACTCCTACAGGGGAATTCTGAGTCAGCTTCACTGAATCAGTCAAAGAATTGATCAAATATTCAACTAAAAGCTATTTAAGAAGACATTTTTCTAATGTTTTTCTTAAATCAACTGTAGATAGGATCAATAAAGTACTGTCTAAGTCTAAGTCTAAGTCTAAGATATATAATCTCAATAGGAATATGATACATATACAGTCTATATGTCGCTATTACATTTTCCTTTTTGACAAAGTCTATTTTTAAGGATGGCTCCTGAAATTGCATTTTTAAGCTTCTATAGGCCCAGACGTCTATTTGGCTTTCCTTGAAGCACCTCTGCTTTGCTCTTCTTTTTCCTTTCACATCCTGCACATACGATATTATTGCCGCCATTAAGTTCTATTTCTCTCCTCTTTCTAAAAAGGTATAATTGTGTCACACCAAATTGGATTCTAATTGGCATCCTCTGAACTGTTTTCGGCGTGCCTAGACGTGACATTTACTGTGATTCGGTGCAACAGAAACACAAATGAACTGAACTGAACACCGAGGTTGATCATTCAGAAAAGAAGCAGAGCAAAAAACTCTGAAAAGCAACCCACATAATGGTGAAACCGGAAGAACGTAATTGATGGTTTGCGGATGCGATGAATTGTGGGACCCAATTATCGCCTTTCCTTTCACAAAACGTTGTCTTGGGTTTTTCTTATGCAAAAAAATCTTGAACACCATTATAGTACTCAGAATAGTGCAGCTGGAAACAATTACTAACCCGTCTATTCTTTTTCATCTTCTCTAATCAATCTTTTATTTATTTTGGTCTCAGAAAACTGATTTTGGATCAGCACCCTTGCCTCACAGGAAGAGGGTTCCTGGTATGAATCCTGGAGTTTGCATGTTCTCCCCAAGTATGCATGGGGTTCTCTTCTGGTTCTCTCCAGGTACTCCAGCTCACTGTCTCTTTCCAAAAACATGCATGTAAGGTTCAATTGGAGATTGTAAACTGCCCATTGGAGTTAGTGTGTGTTAGGATGGTTGTGTGTCTTGGTTGTCTCTGTGTGGCCATGTGATCCGTTGTCAAGTGCGTACCCTGACTCTCAGCCAATAGCGTCTGCGATGGGCACCAGCTCCCAGAAGTAGAGCCACAACAAGAGGAACTGCAGCTGCAATTCATCTTGCTTTGGAACCAGGACGTTTTTTAACTGCTCATTCCTCCACGTTAAAAAACCAAAGCCTCACAGAAGCTTCTCTAAAACACATAATCATTCTGTCTGAACCGAGGACCCCCTGGTAGAGAAATTTCTTTTCAACCCCTTTATTTACAGTCCATTTTTCTCGTGTTTTTCCCCTTTTTTACAATCATTTTTTAAAGTTTTTTTATTTAAACAATAAAACAAATACGGTACAAAGCTTGCATGGTACAATATGCTGAAAGTAAAAGCTTACAACACACAGTCAGACAATTAAAGTAAAAATAAAAGGTGCTCTGGACGGTGAAGAAGGAAAAATAAAAAAGGGAAACAAAAAATTGTAACATGATATAAATATATGCATCTAATACGCACACGTATCTTAACATACCAATATTATAATATAATAACAAGGTTGAAAACTGTAATTCTCACATTCCTCCCAGTTTTATAATAAGGCCACTACTGAGAAGTCAGGTATACGTGAAAGAAATCCCAATTGTTTAACACCACCTGCCCTTTGCCTCTTAATCTAGTCAGCATAACCTCATATGGTACATTTTCAGTCATTACCACTTTCCATTCCTGGAATGTAGGGTTAGGTGTTTGGGTGCCTTCTGGTGTCTTAGTATAATTCTTGCCACTGAGGTTAGCCCAACCATTAACACTCAGTGGATCTTTTGTGAGCTGGGGTATTTCTGTTCTGTCTCAAAAAGACATAGACGAGGACGGACATAGTGGGAGAGTTACGTCGATCCATGTCTCTAGGAATCTAAGTATTTTGTCCCAGAATGGTTTGACCAAAGCACACTCCCATATAAGATGTTTTTACAATCAGATTATCACACAAAATTGTCAATTAGAAAGTGTGTGATGGTTCACAAAGAGACATCCGTTAACCAGTCTTGTTATCTCGTTTTATCGCACACTGAATAATTAATTTAACAGTGTTCAACAGTACGGGAGGTGGCCCTTATAGCATCACTGCTGAGGTGGAGGACTCAGATCCCCTCGCCACTGTGCAGGGATGTGTTTGAAACACACTAGGTATCAAGGGGCCAGCTGGATTCTGTGTGGGAAAACTGGGCCGTGAATCACGCTTGCAAATTGATTCATTTCTTATCCTGATAAACACCCTTCCTCTTTGCATCCCTATTGTCTTTTGAAAAGAGCCTCTGAAAAACACACCTCTGCAGGAGCAGGTTGGGAACAAACTCCTTAATGAGCCCATCTGTGAGTCTCGATAGGCTGCTGCTGTGCTTTCAGAAGCTTTTTTGCTTATGTATGTTGTCTGAGTGTTCGAAAAAGCTCGGACTGACCCTATCAATATGTGGCTGTCCGAAAACAGGCAGAAAGTCTTTCAAAGTGCCCTCTGACTTAGAGGGTTACATGAGCACAGAATGGACTGTATTTGGTATCTAGCAGACTTGTATGGATATGTGATGTGAGCTACACAAAAAGCAAATCCGTCATTATAAGCAAAGGGTGACACTAAATCCTCCCACCTGAGCTGACTTGCATACCAAACCCCAAAGGGATCAATAACGCTACGTTGTCAGGCATGCAAAATCAGTTCTGTCATGAGCCGGAGCTCATTTTATTCAATTATGCAGCGGACACGGGCCAACCGTGGGAGTTTTTCTGGTTTGACAGATTGAATAAGCTCAGGATCTAACATTCATTACAAAAAAACAACTTATCACAAAGGGTGGTAGTTGGATCCAGGAAGCAGACTTGGAGGAATTTGTTAACGAAATAGGTTGGAATGAATGACTGGGTCCAGATATCCGGAGATGGGAACAAGTGGACGGACCAGGAAGAGGTTTAACAGTTGAAGTGACCAAACTGTAGCTGGAAATGACTCTCGACTGTGAATAAGTGAAGCAATTCTAAGTTCAAACCGGGTTTCAGGGTAGTAAAAGCACAAACATGGCGTCTGCTCCTTCCTTCAGCTACTGCCTCAATTACATTGCATTATTGAGTAAAATGCACAAGCACGAGCAAAATGGACAAAGCCTCTTTATTTCCAGGTGATAAAACTGAGTTATGCTTTTTATGCTTTGACCAGTAATTGATTAGGAAATGAGTTTTCATGGCCGGCAGCCATGATGTTTGCTTAACTTGTGATAACATATTACCCCTCATCGTTCATCTGACTTTTTCACTGTCGAGTCCACAATAAAATTCAGCAGATTTGTTGCCGTCACTTATTAAAAATGTGATTGCAAGATCAAACTTTGCATTAACAGGGAAAATTGAGAAATCTTTGACCACTAAACCAGGGAGCATTCACTCCAGTGGGGATTCAAACCCATGCATGGAAAGAATATTGCAGGTTGATGTGCTAAAGTAATGAGCATAATGTTTACAAATTCACAATAAAAGTAACATGCAACGTGCCCATTTTCTTTAGCGTGCACAGGACTTTAACTTTTTGCTTTTTTGTTGTGCTATGTGCGCAGTATGTGATTTGTCATTTGCTGATTAGAAAAAAAACGTATGACAGCCTCCTTCCTAAACTGCCAATGCACAGAGAAACACTCTGTTTTGTTTTGTTTTTTTGCTTTTTTGGAGGTGAAACCTTCTCACACAGACACTTTCTGGGTCAGCATCACACACACACATGCGTCTAAATGGGTGTTGTGGACGTTTGTTTTTCCAATGCAAATCCTACGGTGTTTAATTTTCAGATTTTCAGACTCTGTGAGCTTGTGAGTCATCCTTTGTCTTGTTGTCTCAGCCTCACAGACAAAACACAGACATGGAAGACCAACAAAAGGAAGCAGGCATAGTGCGTTCAAAGTTTTTAATATTAACTAGAAAAAAAAAATCGTTACACTCTTCCTCCACCAAAGTGTACACAAAAAAAATATAGACTGTCACCATATGAGAGGAGTTTACCCAATGCCGAAAAAAGAAGCTCCCTCTGCAGTCACAGTCACAGTTTATGTGGATTTGGTCATTGTTACTGTTAAATTCAGTTGAAAGTGAGTGTAAAGTAGTTGGGAAAGAAATGTTTTTAAATAAAAACTCACACATTTCTGTGTTTGAAGGCACTTTGCAAACTGGTAACCGACACCCCAAGCTCACCTGAGCTTCATGTCCAGGTCACTCAATCATTTTCCGTTCCATACACTCTAATGAACGACACACACGGGGCGGAAATGATTTCCTCTGGCGTCCATTTTGGAAGAAGTGGCCGCGTTATATAATTATTCTTCACCTTAACTCAACAGAGGTAATCAAACTCTTTTAAAAGGACTCATAGTGCGAATAGGACGGGAATTGGCATTGATTTTTAGTTCAGCTGCCTCAAGTTAGAATTTTTAGTTTCACGCTCCTCTGAGGCACTTTTGCAGATTTATCAGCTTCGGCTTATTTCATGCAGTTATTCTTGGACCATCATTAGCAAACTGGCTAAGTTAATGTCTCTTAATGGTCTTAATAGTAATAATTAGGTTTCACCCTTGTTCTTCACTTAAAATCCAAATGGCTGATTCAATTCACCAAAAGATGGTCAGACGGATTGGAAGGTTAAAGCTATTTAATCATACAGGTATAGAAATAAGAAAAGTACCATCGGAAGTCCTCTTTAAACTACTTAAACAGTTTTTTTCTGATAGTGTTGACATATACTGGCAGCAGAAAATAACTCTAAGCACCATATTAAGGCACACCTATTAGAAAACATCTGTTTATCTACAGAAGATCAACAGTTTAGAGAATATTAATCAGTCCTCCTCAATGATGAAAATCTTCAGACGTGTCCAAATATGTGTGTTGTGATAAACAGACTCAAGATTTGGGAGGACGTGGACTTCAGAAGTCACATTGTGCCTTTACAGTTTGTGTGTGAGCTTTAAACATATCTGCCCGCGTCTAGAAAAAAAACCCCTAAAACTTCTCATTTGTTCACAACAGCGGCGGTTTAGTCCTCGCGTGGCCCCCGTCTTTTGCTTCTGAAAGTCATTAAAGCTTTAACGGCCGCGCGGCGCTTTCGCCGAGTGCCTGCCCCCGTTTCAATCATGGACCGGTTCACACGCGGCGTGACCCGGACGCCTCCTCATCTAGAAGAAAAAAGGACGAAAAAAACTACAAGCTGAGAAAGATGTGCGTGATTAGAGTCCCCCTACATTCCTGTCTTCTACTTCAGTGTCAGAGAGTGGAGACGTGATGGAGATGAAGGCGAGAGAAAATACCCTCTATCTCTATCTGCTCCTTAATTAAGACCTAATAAAGAGGGAGAGGAGGAGGAGGAGGAGGTTGTTGTCTGGCTGTCCCGTTCTCCAGATAAAAACGTTCCCGTTGGTTTCCGGGCCGTTTAGATGACCCCGTAGTCTCGCAGGGATTTGAGCAGCACCGTGTCTTTGACGTCGCTGAAGACTTTCCGGATGTTGTTGGTGTCGGTGGCGCAGGTGAAGTGCGGGTACAGGGTCTTCCACTCGTCCCGGTTCTCGTGGTTCACCGCCCTCTGCTCGTACAGCTTGAGGATGAAGTTCTTGGCCGCTTCGGGGTCTCGCCTCCGGCCTGTGAGGTCATCGGGAGAGATGGGTTCGGGTTACACAAAGTAGGCCATGAGTCAATGTTGACACTCGGAATTAAACTACACCCTGAAGATTAAAAAGAAACACTCGGAGGAACAGGTTTAGCCTATCTAAACTGGAAACGGCTCACAAACATGACTGGTTAACAAAAGTTACACTTGTAAGATGCAGAACATCTGAGCAGGACAGATGGAAACACATTTAGCAATCTGCCAAACAGCAAGACATTTTAGAGCAATCTCAGAATCTTGTTTTTCACTTTGAATGTTCCTCACGCACAATCATCACCCTAAATCCATAATATAACCCAAAGATTACATCCGGTCAGTATTTAAAATTGTCCTCAGGCAGCAGGGCATTAAAAACAGAGATGATTCTGTCTTTGAAATCTATGCGTGGACCTTAGGAACCCTTCCAGAAATCCCTGGGTGAGTACAAAGTTCACCATGCACTGACTGGACTTCTTCCTAACAGCTGGTCACTTCAGTTCATTGATGTTTCTGGACACGATGCTGCCTCCCTCACCTAGCATCACCCCCCTGTGATGCTACACACACTTTTTTATGCTACTGCTGCTATCGAAAGAAAAAAAGACTCAATAATAGTTTTCATTAGATAGCACATTCTTGCTTTAAATATTCTCTTTTCTATGCCCGATACAATATTTTCTGAGATTTTCAACTCATGGCTTTCTGTTTGTATGTTTATTTCACAGTATCTGAAAGGACGGACTGGAATTAGTTCTTGGTAATAATAAAAATGGTTTTGGATTTATTTTTAGACCTTTTTCAGTTCTGTTTTTCTTTTTTTTTACCCATAAAAAAACAAGCAGCGCCAGAGCTACGGGCTTCAAATACAGGTCTAACTGCAATAATAAGGGCCACAAAGTCTCCACACACACACAAACACACACAAACACACAGCGGCATTACCGGCAAATAGCAGCCGGCAGTAGGAGCCGCTCCGAGTTGTCATTCAGGTTAAATTGACATCAAGAAGCTTGACCCTGTATGAGTCATTACTGTGCCTGCTAATGCTAGTGGTAAAACGCAGTGGATGGAACACACACACACGCGAACGCACACACACACACACTTGCAAATGTCTGCATCCAGCCGCTAAACAACCACCTCCTTCGACAAACACAGACACACCGCACACGCGTGCGTCTGGGGTGGGGTTATTGGGGTGGGGGGGCTCGCAGAGAGCAAAGTATCTGTCTGTAGTTGCCACGGGTAACAGAGGGAGAGCGGGCGGCAGTGATGGAGATGTGGGGAGCGCTTTCACACCGACGGAGGTAAAGGCTAGAGCCTCATCATTAGGGCGCCCAGAAGGCTTGTTTACAACTGACGAGGAAAAGAGACGGAACAAAAGGAGGAAAATCTGGAGGAAAAGACGGAGGGAAAGTGCAAAAGAAACAATAGAGAGGACAGAAAGTAAGAAAGGTTTGTGGACGGTGATGGAGGAAAATCTCCGTCAGTCAAGAAAATCCCTGCAGGGCTTGAATGGTTTTGCAAATATTATCTGAGAGTATACATTAGCTCGGCCACAGAGTGAGAGCAACATGCCCCTTATGAGCTGTCGGAGGCAAAACAAAATCAAAGCCCCCCTGTCTCAGGCGTGATTATGTCCACTCTGTGATGGGAATAAGCCACCGCCGACAATCAGCCCGAGCTGTGCCCGCTGATGGCAGGAAAATCCAATAAGCAGCCCCAGCCTCCTTCACTGCAGCCGTTTTCTCGTCTGGATGTTGGAACAGCTTCAGAAATATCTCTTGATTCACGTTACGTCTGTGTTCCCAACACGATTTTAGCCGAACGACACCCTCAAATACGCACGATCAAAAGTTACGATTTAACCAGGTACAAACAAAGTTGGAAAATAGATCATTGAATGTTCCTTTGATTATATAAGAGTCTAAACTATGCTGATATTTAAAACATTTGCAGATTCTGTCCTAAATATATTTTCGTGATGGAAAAAACCCAAAAAAGAATCAGTAGAATTTTGATCCATTCATGAATTCAGTTGTTATATTTTTAGTTTCTGCTCTAATATTGAACCAATACAAAATCCAACTTAACTGTGAAACTCGTGAAGTAATTTGCCATGTCTGAGGTTTGGATCTTCTCAGCCAGGATGTCAGTCTTGTTGAGGAAGAGAATGATGGAGGTGTTGAAGAACCATTGGGAATGGATGGTGGTGGAAAACAAATCCAGACTCTCGCGCATGCGGTTCTGAGGAAGACACAACGTCAGATTTATTTTCTTTTACCCATAAAAAGAACTAAATCAGGTTGTTTTTAACACAGAAAACAGTTTTAAGGATGAGTTTCATCAAAGTTTTAATGGATAGCTATGGATTTTGGTCAAATAAATAAGCGGTTCTTTCAACAGACTAGGTGGAGACGCTTATGGGGCTTCTGGAGCAAACAGACCACCGTGGAGGTTAATGAATGTGGTGACAGGCCAAAAAGTGTCTAGGAGAGATAAACAGCTTAGCGACAGGATATGAAGGAAGAACAGGCAACCAGGGGATCAGAGCAGAGGCAGAAAAGAAGAGATATCTTGTGCAAGAGCAAAACCTGCTGGTCCAACTGTGAAATTACTGAAGAGTTTTATCTCAAACAGAGAGCATGTAAATGCTTACAAAGGATAAAATGATGACATTCTATACATATATATATATATACATATGTATATATATATATTCATGAATTCATGATATGATTACAAAATAGTAAGAAAATAGAAAAATAATAGACAAAAATACTAAATTCTAATGTTTTACAGTAGGATTAGAGGAAATATGTTAACATTTAGCTGAAAAAGTCAAAATTGCTAATTAATTCAAAGTTCAAGTAACAAATGTGACAAAGCTTTTGAACTATAGTCTCCAAGATAGTTCAGAATCTCACTGGGGAAATCATTTGGAAAGCCGAAGGCTAAGTAAAAATCACTTGAACGTGTTTATTCAATTAATAAAACATGTCAAAATTTCTACTCCCGCACGTCTGCAGAAGAAAAAAAGCGCAAACAATTCATTAGATCTGTATCAATGCACCAGTAGAAATAATCTAATTTTAAATTTCTTTGCGCATGCCAATAGAAATACCACCATAAAGTAGAATTATAAATTACTGGGCTCTAGTAAACAAACTGAGACTGTAGTTCCTGTTGTTTTTCTTCACCCTTTGCAGCAGTTTTCAAAAACCCCAATGCTCTCACCACATCCTCCCTCTCCTCCAGGAACTGGTCGTACTCGCTGAGGGAGGCGAGGAAGATGAGCGACGTGACATTTTCGAAGCAGTGGATCCACTTCCGACGCTCCGACCTCTGACCCCCTACGTCAACGATCCTATCAGAAGAGAGGAGATGGGGGCGAGCATGAAAAGTAAGTACTAGGTATGATAGACTTTTTTTTTTATGAAAGATTGTCAATACAGTTTGCATGCATCATCCCTCTTTTAGACCTTCGTGCTTTATTATCTTTGTTTGCATATTAATAACAGTCATTTGTGAAATCTAGTATAGCTAAAAACGTGGTGTTTTCCGAGCTCTCACACCCCCAAAACACTTTCAGCTGCTAATAGGCCAGAAAGTGAAGTGGGTGGAGAAGTGTTTCACATTAACAAAATACCGCTTTTAATGTAACACGGTTTTATGAAAGGAGGCTAACATCTCCTTTGCTTTCTCCAAATGTCGGTGCGTTCTAAAATATAGCAGGCATGCTAATGACCAGACTATGATTAATTCAATTTTGGACTGGCTGCTCTGTTTAAAAAAAACAAAACACTTTCATTTTGTCATGACAGTGTTTTAATTCTGTTCAGATGGTGGGTTATTTGGATTGTCTTCCCGGTTGAAGGTCTTTACAGAGGCATCCATCCATCCATTATCGTAACCGCTTATTCCTTAATGGGGTCGCGGGGAAAATTGGAGCCCAACCCAGTGGTCAATGGGCATGAGGCGGGGTCACCAGTCCATCACAGGGTCACGCAGAGACACACAAGGACCAACAACCACTCACACTCACTCCTAAGGGCAATTTAGAATGTCCAATCAACCTAACATGCAGGTTTTTGGACTGTGGGAGGAAGCCGGAGAACCCGGAGAGAACCCACACAGACACAGGGAGAACATGCAGACTCCACCCCACCCAGAAAGGTCCCGGTTCCCCCAGGGACTCCAACCCAGAACCCTCTAGCTGTGAGGCGATGGTGCTAACAACCACACCACCATTTGACCACGTAAAAGTCAAATGTGTGGGGGTTTTTTTTGTTTTTTTTTTTACAGTGCAGTGAATGGAGTCAGTATTGGATTAGTCCTCGGGAGGACTGGTCACCTTAGTGTGATGGTACTGATGTTGAAGGAGTAGTCGTGGATGCCCGTGGTGGGGAACCGGACCCGCAGCACGTCCTGCTCGGTGGGGATGTAGTCTGGCGCCGAGATCCGGTCCAGGCTGGTGATGTAGCTGAGAGAGACCAAGCCCGGAGAGGGACAGACGAGAAGATTACTGCCAGGCCTGATAGTCAAACATATGGCCCCGTGTTTACTCTATCATGTAAAAACAAAACGGAGGGGCAAAAGCCGCGAGGAACAAGTGATGAGAGGGAAACGGTGATTAAAAAACAGGAAGAAAAAAGAGGTGTGGAGTCCTCCTCGGCTCAGATGACGGCTTTATGACACCGGTTGATACGGGCCGTCATTAGCCGGTGTTGACTGGCCGTCTCTTATCGTGGGCACACACGAGCCGACCGGCAAACACAGGACAGGACGGCAACAGAAAAGAGAGACAACACTCCCCCCCCCCCAGCTTCAGCACACCTGATTCATGTCAACGTGCCATTATCAGCCCGGCCCAGAGCTTTTGAACTCCTCCGTTTAATCAAAAACAGGTATTCTGAAGCTGAAAGGGGGGGGGGACTTCCAAAACCTGCATGACAGCGCCCCCCCCCCCGCAGGACTGTCTGAGGATCACCCCTTGGGGGTACCTCTGCATTGTGACATTTAAAGGTTTTTGTCAGAATTTCAAAATCTGACTTCACAAGACCTAAAAAAAAAAAGAAGACTCGGCCTGTTTAATTCCCGGAATCCCTTAAATGTCACACGTTTCCGAATCTATCGTCAAAGTAGGAACTCTAAAAGTAGGATACCATAGAGCTGACAGAGGCGCATGTTAATTAGAACTTGTGCGTGTGTGTTTGTACAAAGGGCTGCAGTGTGTTCTCTTGCGATAAATTAGCTGATATCGAAGCTATGCCCTTCCTTTATTGCAGACATTAAGCTGGTGTCTTCTTGCCTCCATTTTATTCAGGCCTGGTCCTGAGGCGGCTAGCTTTGATCGGGGAGGTTTGGTTTGGACCTGTGGTTCTTGAAATGTTTCAATTCATGCTGTTTATACTGTACTTGGCAACTTCTCCTGTCACGTTAAGTCATTTTGCCTCTTGTTTCTTTAATATTCAGTATTAAAATTTGCGAATGCAACTCATAAAGCAAACTCAGAGTAAAAAAATAGTTTAAATCTGAATAAAAGTTGAAACCATAACAAATTATCATCATTTTACATAGTATAACATTGAATGAAAACTATATGTTGATTTCACGATTAATCCAAAAGGAAAAATATTGGCAAAATACACTTCTCGTGTTTTATCCTTTAGAAAAATGTGATGTCTAAAGTGTTGTTAATTGTTTCATATCATGTGTGTTATTGCGTTAAAGGGACATTTCCTTTTTTTTATTACACACACACTGCTGTTTTTCACCAGTTAGTTGCACGCTGTGGGTGTTCCGTCACGTTTGGTCATGTGATCTCCGCTAAGACTGCTTTGAGCCCGGGGTGTGGTGCGTTTTTTTGTCCCCGGCCCAGGTTACTCACTACTCGGTGGAGTCCAGGAGCTGGTACTCGCGGCGGCGGCTGTAACAGACCCGTATTCCGGAGTCTGCCCACAGGCGGTGGATGGCGTCCACATATCTCCGCTCCAAATGGGTGACGTGGACGGCGTTTACGTCCTGGAGCCAGTTGGCGTACATCTAGAGGAGAGAGAGAGAGAGAGAGAGAGACAATGGCTGATGCTAGGATCTATTTATAGACGGCGACACACTGGGTGTCTCTGCGTGACTGCATGGAATGGCCCTTCCCTAGATGTGGACGGGAGCCAGGTGTGTGTGGGGGGGGGGTGGTGTCTACCTCGTTCTCAGGGTTTGCATAAGGGATTCGGAGCGCCGTCATGGCCGCCGTCATGGATTTGACGGCGCTGAAGATGTTCTGGAAGATGCATTTGGAGAATGCCCTCCTCTCCTCTTCTGAAAAGCCCCGGCCGTGGATGATCCTCATTTGACGGATGAAGGTGGTTTTGCCGCTTTCCCCAGTTCCTGAAGAGGCAAAAGAGGGGAAATACACAAAATGTAAGGAAGGTAAAAGAGAAGATACATGTTTCTATAGCCTGCTGAGAGCCTTTTCTCATATGAAGACGCTGCATTTCTGCCTCTCTTTACCAGGATCCTTCTTGCTCCTTTGACCTTTGACCTCTTGGCCTCATAGCAGATGCTATCAGACACTAATGTTTGACATCTAAAGTAAAATGGTTTTAGATATTTTACACCAAATTGCAAAAACCTTTAATTAAATATATAAACATACATTTAAACTAAAGATAAACCCACTAATCCTATAGGAATAAAAACTACCTGTACCAGGACAAAGTCTAGTAATTGATCTTATTAGGTCCTACTGGTCCCAGATATCTTTAAAAAAGCAATAAATTCACACGTATTATCCATAAAAGCACATAACATACAATAAAAGCTCAGGTCTCAGGAAGATAGCAAAAAATAATGTCAATTTAGTAAAGGCAGAAGCAAATAGCAATTCTAAACACCACACACAGATATTATGACACTTTAAAATAATAGTTTTAAGAATGTTGGTATTTCTAAATTAGACTTAAAGACTGTAATGTCAATCTCAAACGAGGTCAGATTTCAAAGCAGAGCAAAAACTGTGTTCATCTTGTTTATCTGCTGTCGTGCAGCAGTAAAAGAGAGACATTCCTCTCCCCTGTGATGCCCCCTGGATCCCCCTTGGGGGTCCTGAGATATTCCCAGACCAAAGAAAGATACCTGATCCCCCCCTGTGGGCTCTGGGTGTGAACCTGAGCCTCCTCCTGATTAGTAGCACTCCACAGGGAGGAATCCCCATCAGATGCACCAGCCTCTAAGAGTGACACTTCATCCACAGTTTGGAGCATTTCGCAGCTAAAAAGTGACGATTTATTACATTACACTCAATGAGATTATCCAACAATGTCAGAGTATCGATGATAATACCACACCGATACGTTTGTGGCCTGTCTGGATTTATCTGTACTGGTTTCAAACAGCTTTAAACACTCGTGGACTAAAGCAGATTTAAAAGCAAACGTAGTCTACTTTTGTTTGAAAGAAGACTGCTGCATGGTGAGAACGTTTGAGAGGCAGCAAAACTAAAGTTAACAAGTAAAAGCATCATCTAAAATAACACTTTTAACAAAGCTAAATTAGTTTAAATTACAGTTTAAGAACGGATCATAGTTTTGAATTAGAGGCTTAGATCCAAACAATCTCTGCAAATATTATAGAGGATATAATTATTTTGTAAAGATGTGTCTGTCTGAGCTGCTGCGGTTGTTCAAAGATTTATCTGTTTCAGCCGTTTGTTGGCCCAAATATATCGACACGATTCACAGTTCCTTCACTGGTTGCGAAGTGAAAAGGCAAGCTCTCAAAGAAAGTCCACTGAGGCCGAGCAGAACAAAAAGGTGGCGAACAGACGCTGCCACAAAAAGCCCATTTAGCCCTTTCTGGTTCACTCTGGACCCAGATTCTGAGTGTGTGAAAAAAGCCTGGTGTCGGTTAGACACTGAGAGAGCACAGCTTGCTTTATTTATCGTCTAACACAAAAGTACAGACAGAGAAAGTGATCTAGTATCACCTCAACTGATGGAAAAGCTCTAAAACAAAGCTCTTCCCCCGTCATTGCTGCTGTCATTTCCAAACGCTTTCCAAAAAGCCACATATCACAAAGGAGGACAAGTTAAAAAAAGATGGCTGACATTTAATGCTGTTTGACTTGTTGTTTTGATTTGGGCAATAAGACAGGACAGTAATACAGGGGCGGTGTTTTACGGGATCTGGCTTTGGGCTTTCCCTGCAGGCAATCACAGGTTATTTGCTATCTGCTTAGTTTCCTGATGACAAACTAGATAAACCAGATTTGTCTCGTTCACTGGTGAAAAATCCAGCTAACTCAGCTTTCAAGCGGCTAAATTCCTCCCTTAAGTAAAGTCCCCGGCCCCCTGAGCCCTCCAGTGTTGTAAGAAGAAGGAATGATGCAACACAAAAACACCTTTCTCAACAACTATTCCGGAAACAAACGAAATCTTAATTTAAATAAACCGTTCAAACATTTAAAAAGCATCTTTTGTGGTCGTGTTTTGAAAAATGTGGGTGACTTTAGGGGAGTTATACTTCTGAATTTCTGTTTTAATGACGCAGGCAAGTTGGTTTTATTCAATTATTTTTGTGATTTTGTTGAAACGGTGAACTAAAACCTCAGTGAAAATGTCAGAAACTAGTAATAAAGCATTGATGAGGTTTTCCAAAGACTACAGTCATGGCTTCACCATGGACCCTGTCCTGTAGGCACCTACCCAGGAAGTGGTTGGTATGCAGATTCTTCTCTAATCTTTGGCATCGTGGCCGGACCAGATAAATACCTCCAAGCAGGTCTACAGGTTTCGTACCAACAGGTAGAGCCCACAGGGACCCACATGCTTCACCACACAGGTCAGGCCTCATTAAGAGGGGCGTCCTTTATAGGCCTCACCCTCTTAAAACAGCTGCCTAAGTCACAAAGGCACGTTCGAATTGTTTCCCAGAGTGCTTTCATTCTCTCGTGGTCCACGTTTGACTGACCTCGTCGTTTGTATGTCGATAAACATCTGTTGTTATGTCTGTTCTGTTTGAAATTGTTGGCAAATGTCATATGATCGACGAATGGGTGATATTTTTTTGTTTTTCCAGGAGAAAATGACAATAGTTTATGACCTTTATGGGCTAAAAACGATTACCGTGCTTTAATCCATAGGAACATGTAGTGACACAGCCGTAAAAGCATCTTTAAATGTAAATACATTTGTTAAAAATGGGCGATAGAACTTCTGGAAACCATAAATCTTTGATTTTTTGTGGTGGTACGTGATTTTGTTATGTCATAAATGGGGTTCATTTGGTCAAATTTATGTTGCCCATCATTTCCCTTTAGGGAAAAAAGTGGGTCTGGAATCTTCTGGGTGAAGAAAGTGTGTTTTACTTGCTTAAAAAGGGAATGGGCTCAGAGTTTGTTGGCCTCCCCACCCCCACCCCTGCTGGTCAGAGCGTGACCCCTCCTCTGACCCAGCGACTGACCTAACAGGAGGATCTTGATCTCTCTTCTCTCCTTCTTCTTCTGCTGCCTGAGGATCTTGTTGATCTCCTTGTCCACGGCGATGGTCATCTTCTCGTCGTCCGACAGGCAGCACACGCACGCGCGGCGGCACCACCTCCCGCAGCCCGCCATGGACCACGCCTCTGAAACCGGACTGTTCCTGGACAATACATTAAAACGTGATAATGATTTTTTAACTCTTTATTAATACACTTTTTGTCCCCTTTTAACTGTGTTATTATCGTCCTGAGAGCATTATTCACCACAAATTTGAATATTCAAGATGCTGTACGGACAGGTGCGTCCTCAGGTGTAATTCCAAATGGAGTGGGAAACGAGTTGAGCAATACGAATTCAGTTAATTTATCTTTGTGTGAAATCCTTTCCCGTTATATCCATAAACTCACGAGTTTGTTCAGGATCAGTTTGGGATGGTGCGCGTCTTACCTCTAAATCAGAGCGTCGTTGTTCCGCGCGGGCGGCGCAGGCTCCGCGCGCTGATCCATTCCCGCTCCCCGTCCGCTGTCCGATCCACGCGCGCGCGGCCGAAGGCAAACTGCCACGAGCCGCCACCGGTCACGGAGTTTGAACGTCCGGAAAAGAAAAAAAAAAAACCTTCCGCACCGGGAAGAACCTGCCGTCCGGGAAACTCCGGCGGAATGCGCTTCCTGCCTGCCCGGGAAGCGGAATGCGGCCCCGGGGCCACGCCGCGGAAAGGCGGCGGCGAGCCACCGCGGCCGCGGCGGAAGTCGGCGGGAGGAAACAAGAAAATAAAAGCCCGCCGTTTCCCGCCGAACCGGTGACAGAGTCAAAGGAGAGTTTCGGTGTTTTCATTGACGTTTGCCTTTTTTCCCCCTATTTTTTTTTCACTAACCGAGTCTTTCAAACTATATTCTCTTTGTCCATATAATGAAAACTTATTTCAGACACATACTACATTACCGAATAACTAATTTTCTTTGTTTACAGGAGAATCCCCACAATCACAAGTCTTGCAACTGCGATTTCAGGCACTATATTGATATTAATGAAATATAACAGTGTATCCATTAAAGTAAGAAGAGCCAAAGTGGTCTATGTTGAGACACTGACACTTCTTGTTACTTTATAGTTGTAGTTTATTGTTGTTTCATAAAAAAAACAGAATTATTTGTTTATTTCACATGGGTTGCGGCATTGGAAAAGTCCAATCAACAGATTGGAAAAAATAAGAAAAATGCAATGCCTATGACAAAAAAAGACTGATGGATGGAAAGAAAATTAAACTGAAATTGAATGTATCTCTTTGTTTTTTCCAGTGAGGCTAAAGATGCAGTTTCGAAGTGCCTGAAAAAGCCGTATTATTTTGAAAATCTCAAACCGGAATTGGATTTCAGTCTATTTTCGTGGGCTTGGCAATGTTTTGACAGGGCGCACTGGCACCGTGGATAAAGTTTCGGCTGCTGCACAGACTCCTTGCTTCATGTTTCAGTTGAGCTCAATATAAATCGAGAACCCACAAGGGTTTTTTTTGTTTTATTCCAAACAGCTGTCTTGTTGTAAATCCTAGTATTTTATTACACTTCTCCTATTTAAGCCTATGTGGGTCTTTAATTTTAAGATTGTTTAAGAAATGTAACCTTGAACTTTATCCAATTAATTTGATTTAAAAATAAAAAAAAATTAAATAAATGAGATGGAACTATAGCATCAGATAAATCTGACACATAATTATTTTTAATACAATGCATCTTAACAATCTTGTACTCAGGAAATTGAAGAAAGTTCAATTGGGGGTGTTTTGCCCGGTCCAGGAGGCTTCAGGAGCAAAGATGAAGTGTACAAAAGGTATTTTGTATGCTTCTAGAGCAGAGATGAAGTGTACAAAAGGTATTTTGTCACCCCACCTTGGCTGTTATTTGGATGTCAATCCTTTGTGCTAGCCCGGAGAACAGGTTTGTCTGGGCTTTCATGGTTTCAGATAGTCAGATCACCCCGGCCCTCCATTGCCATGGGAACAGGGAGAGGTAAAAGACTCAAGGAGGAGTGTATGAATGGGTTTCACAGTATTGGGAAATGTGCCTTGGTTTAGCACATGTGGAATTCAGCCTTTTATCATCATATTTTATGAAATGTATTACTTTTTTTTAATACCAGGCAAGTCATGAGCTTTTGGAGTAGTTTTATTTCTGTAAACAAGGGAGAGGTTTTGCATCCTTCTCTTTTATATGTTTGTCTGGTGTATGTTTGAGTAGAGTTTTGAAAACTTTAAAAAAATTTTTTATAATGCGTAATTTCAATGTAAAGGCACAGAGAATGATCCTACTGAGAAAATGATAAGGCATTTAGTTTAAATGAACAAAATGGTCTTAAAAACCATATGGCATTAAGGATTTGTTCACATCAAAATGACCAAACTTTTAGGACACATTCCAACATTAACTTTTTTTTGTGTGTGTGTCAAGTAAAACATTTAGTTTACAAAAACTGTGCCCATCTTTTGAGGAAATTAAGATTTTTGCAGAAGTGAAAACCTCCTCTCTGTTCACACTTCCTTACCTTTGCAGGGTAAATAAATTGACAATCTTCAATATGAAAAATAAGACAAGCAAGCGGAACTGAAAAACACGATAAACAAGCGAAAATGTAAAATGTTTTAGGCCGTATAAAACAACACGCTGCTATCAAATTGATGAGAATTTCATTTTTTTTGTTGTTGAATGAGTTCACAGTGAAGAAAAAAAGGCTTTTTGTCATTTCAGAGGGTGGGGACTTTTGGCCTTAAGCTGCAACACTGAGAAGTGGGCAGTCAGGCGAGATGAGCAGAAAAGTCATGAGTCATGTTGGGAGAGTTTTCCCAGTCATTCTGAGCATGCTTTAAATTTTTCACGTCCACATTTTTTCAGGTCCCACTCTCTTTGCTTTGTTAGCCTCAGAATTGCATAGAGAAAAACTTTGACTCTGCACAGATTCAAAATGTGACTGAAATTTTGAAGGCCATCAAGAAATCTGTTTGTTAACTGACTCCCAAAAATTATTTTGTTACAAAGTTACACAATACATCAAAGGAAAATGGGGAAAAGCTATAAAAAGGTCATGAAAAATAACATTTTTCCATGTTATTTTCTTTTACCTTTTAATCTTTATAGTAAGGCCGGCATGGTATGTGGTGTTTAGCACCATTTCCTCACAGCAAAAGAGCTCCTGGTTGGACTCCCTGGGGGGGGGGGGTTCCACTGGTCTTTCACTGGCGTGTGGGGTTTGCATGTCCCTGTATGTTAGGTTAACTGAAAACTCTAAATTGGATCTATAGTACCTGTGTGGAGTTTTTTTTTCTATCTGTACCTCTGTTGTGGACTGGCCACCCCTCCAGGGTGTGACCCCCTCCCCCCCCGGTCCAGTGTCAGCTGGACTGGGTTCCAGCCTCTCCTGAGACCCTACTGGGACGGTATGAGGTACAGGCAATAAATGTACTAATCTTTACTGTGTCTATTTCTGTGACAACCTTCAGTGTCCACAAGATGTCACTTGGTTCAGCAGTTTTGGCCCCGCAGCTCACGGAAAATGACATGGCTGTAATTTGTTGTGAGGTGGTGATGATCACTTGACATCATGACATCTCAGCAGAAGGAGCGAACCTTTAACTATATCAAGCTGTGAAAGGAGCTTTTCTTTGGGTTTTGAAATTAAAACATTTTTATTTCTGTCTTTTTTCAATGAGAACAATTCTGAAAGTAGACAATTCTAGATTGGTATTCCATATATATGTATATATATATATACATAAATGTGTATATGTGTGTGTGTGTGTGTGTGTATAGCTCAATCGACCTAACATATATTTTAGGTCAAATGGGGACTCTTTATGTGCTGCATTGTTCTTTGGCACGCTGATCTTGTGATGGGATGTCAACTCAGTGGAATTCTGTGTTGATTCATTCAGCCCTCTTTTTCACGCCTACTTTTAAAGGGAGATGTGTTACTTTGCTAAGCAAACTGATGCAGACATAATTAGTCTGATGAAAAATAAATAAATCATGCGCTTCTCATCACTTGTAACTTTTGGCAATATAGATGAGGTATTTCATATTGGGAGAAATATGTAATCTGTCCAACCTGCATGATAAAATTGGGGTGTGTGGGGGGCCTACAACCCATCTCCACTGTGGGTACATTGACCAAACACTGACATTAATTAATCTGTACAAGATCGTAGAAAACCCTTGTACTTGCATGTATTCCATTATGAATTTTAACTTTATCATCTCGAAGAAAACAATTTCATGTTTACTGCAAGAGTTTACTGTTTTTTCTTTTGTTTTTTTACATTGGTCCATTATTTCGAACAACAAATGTCCCCTGCTCGCTATGCCATAAAAATAACTTGAGAGCCTAATGTCCACTAAGGGAAAATCACTGTCACTTAGGGTGACACAGACAACAGAAATGGTCATTCTTAGCCCATGTCCAATAGTTTGACACTTTATGTTTTGAACCCTAATGCCCAAATATCAGGCCCACTGTAACTGGCGTAAACAGATAAAGAGGCACATACAGAAACATCAGAATATCAGATAAATGCTCACAAAAGCCTTTTCTATGGCCACCAAACGCAGTTGAAAAATAAGCAAAGACGGAAAATGAAAGTAGCTATGTTGATTTTTGTGGTTTTAGTTTTAGTTTGAGTCCTCTGCAGGGGTTTTGTAAGGCCTCATGTACTATATTACAAAAAGGAAATGAATAAATCCTTTATTTTCTCTGTGTTCCCATGTATTGTCAGTAAGCTTTACACCTCTGATGAGTTCTCACAAGTGTTAGATTTGTTTTGATACGAAGATGGTTTATACAGAGTTTGCAGTAGCAGAGAGCTTCTAACTTTGGCTTAATATTATTTTTTCATAGTCAAACTGGTGCTTTGATTTGTAGTTCCATCTATTTCTCTGAGAGCTGGTCAGTGTTTAATATAATACAAAAAGGCTTATAAGATTTCAAGTAAATTATTCATATGACTAAATGAATCCATCCATTTTCTATACTGCTTATTCCCAACTGGGTCGATTGAATTAAATTGGGGTTGACTTAATTCAATTGAATCTTATCTATAAAACACAACAAATCCCAACAAATGTCAGGCACTTAAAAAATGCAGGCTAATTCAAGCCAATCTGAATCCAATTCATTGTCAAACATCTAAAATTTTATTAATTCAACTTAATAAAATTTAAAATACATCCAGTTAATACAGAGCCAATAAATGCAGGTTAGGAAACCAGCACATTGCACCAAATCTTGTGTACCTCAATCGAGTGTGCATGAAGTGACTGTGGAAAGAAAAAACCGGTCAGAATCAGACTGAAGAAGGGCAGCTATCTGCTCAAACCAGGGGGGCAGGACAAAGGGACAACAAACACCAGCAGAAAACCTGAAGAAAATGAGAAACACAATGAGTTCATTACAACAGTGTTCATTGTACATGAAGAAAAAGGTTCAAGAAGGAAAACAGAATGAGGAAAGATGCATATATGAGCGTAAGAGAGCAAACAAAGACAATATTTAAATGATTTGTGGTTGAAATGTTGTCCATCTGACAAACTGAAATATCTATTGAATGGTGTGAAAGCATGTTTTGTTACATATAACAAATACACAGTGCACACAAATGGTTATAGTGAAGCACTTATTATCAATGAAAGCAAATTAATAAAATGAAAAACGCATTTGGAATGTAAACTATGTCAGCAAAACTAATGGTTTATAGGTTCACCCTTTTCTGTCGTTTTGATTTCTCATTGGATTTTTCTATGCTTGAGTTATTCCTCAATCCTTTGGATGAGTCTTTGTTCTGTGGTCTTTGCTGGTATTTTGTTTGAGCTTATGCCTTCAAGTGTGCATTAGTTCTTGGCCTCATTACCTCTATGTTGTCCTCAGCTATGCTGTCACACCTGTCTGTACTCAGTCAGTTTCTTATTAATTCCACTCAGTATAATTACATACATACCCCTCTGAGAATTACAGGCCTTAGACTCTCTCTGCTACCTTAATCACTGCCAGTCTCTGTGCTCCAGCTACTCATTTGACCCCCTCCTTCACTGTCTCATTGTTTTATTCCCATATGTATTTATTTTCCAAGTTTAGTCACAGTTCTCACTATGCTTTTGGTTTTTATGTTTATTTAGCCTATTGACAGCTTGCCTTTGAATCCAGGTCCTCCATAACTGTTAATGTAGACAGTTTTCTTCTTAAGACATTCTGAAATATGGACACTAAAGAAATGAAAAGCACATCAAACATGGGTGATCTCATTCTCTTGCTGCCTTCTTGTGTAAGATTGAGAAAACTTTGTACCTACTTAGGAAAATTAAACACATTTTCATTCCATAGGGATGCCCCTATGTTATTATACCTACAACCACTTTCCCTCCTTCATTCATTCATTGTCAACAGGCTCATTCATGGTAGGGTTGTGGGGGTGTGTGTGTCTAAACTCCTACTTAAATTATAGTTAAGCTGTAAGAAAGGTTATGTACACCTCAAAAATACGTCAAATATAAAAGCAGCAGCGTATAGTTGCTTTGATTTGGTCATGTTTAAGTGTTGGGAATGCGGGTTGGCCTCCAGAGGAGCAGAACCCCACGGCTCTGCGGGTGTGCGGCTGCTCTTTGACAGGAGATGGGCGTTGCCGGGCCAGTCAATTGTCAGTCGCCCTCCCCGACACGCCTCCGAACCAGGCCGCTCCCTCTCAAGCAAACTTGGAAAGTTCGCAATTTAGGGAAAGGCCCGCCTCAAAGCAATCAACGAGCGCCGCTTTGATTGGTCCCCCCTTCCTTCAGTCGTACCCATCCCGGGTGACGTCAGCAGCAGCAGCAGCAGCGCCACACCGGGGCTGAGGAGAGTGGGTGACGAGGAGCGATCCGCCGCCACCAGGAAAAATGACCAGGACCCAGAAAATGCACCAACGATAAAGGCTGATTTGACTGTCAGTACGCCGTCGTCGCACCTCGGGTGCGCTGTTTCACCGAAGTCCTCCTGAGAGCACTTGGCTAAAGCGATGAAGGTCCTCTGTCAGGTCGAGCCGCCTAGTTTTTTTCCTGTTGGCTGCAATTCCAGGGATGGAGCTCTGAGCTAAGCTGACTAGCTAACGGCTAGCCTACCCTGGTGACTGGGTGCCTCGGTGTGGAAGACACAGCTCCCACGGAGCCCGGGCTGCCACTCGGAATTATTCCGGGGCTTGTCGCTCGTTGAAGGCTCGAAACGGCGAAAAGACAGCTTATCTGGATGGGCAGTTTGTCGGGGGCTCATAGTCACTGCGCGGGCGTAACTTCCAGTGAAGATTTCGGGGCGGCTAGGCTTGTACTCGGCCGGGCCACCAGCAGAGGGGTTGTACAAATGTGGCCGAGGCAGCCTGTTGTTTCCCAATGTCTCTGGGGCCAAAGTTAGTGTATTTTTTTTGTTTTCTCCCCATTTCCGTTTGAGAAATATCGGACACGGCATTAAACAAGTGGCACACTGACAATTAATTGACTCGCGTGATATTTGTTTGGACGCTAGCAGCGTTTAGCTTTTGTCGGCTAGCTACTGTTCTAACGTATCCGAGCTATTTTTTTTTCTCTTCTTCTTCCTTATTAACTATTCTGGAATTGCATCAAATGAATGTCCCCGTTCGGCTGTGTGCGGACGTGTTGCATGGCAGACGGTCTGTGAGCGGCCCACCGTCCCCGTAGCTCGGTTTTGAACTAACGTGAAGCTGTCAGATATTTCCCCCCACGTAACGGCGGCTCGCGCTGCCCACGAGAAGGCCACGTTCGGCACTCAGACGGCGGAGTCGCGCGGAGCAACAGTCCCACCTTCTGCCTTCGAATTCCAAACGGAACTCTCGGTCTGAGCAGGCGGATTTTCTTTCGATACTCGAGTGCGGGGTGTAGCCCCGGCACCCCTCGTCCGACGGGCTTTTTTTTTTTCCGCTCATGCAGTGATGACTTTAGACTCCATGATGGCTTGTTGCCTGAGCGAGGAGGCGAAGGAGTCCAAACGAATCAACGCCGAGATCGAGAAGCAACTCCGACGAGATAAGAGAGATGCAAGAAGGGAGCTGAAGCTGCTCCTGCTGGGTAAGTCTCCCTTTTCTTTCATTTTTTTGTTAGTTTTTTTGTTTTACCAAGCGCGTGTTTCTTTTCCTAATTGACAACTGTTCTGCAAATGCAACTGTCGCATGCAAAAGCAGCTGTGGATGTGATTTGTGTGTGTAATTTTTTTTCTTTTTTTTTTTTTACTCCTAAGGTTAGATATGCAAAACACTGCGACCGCAATTTGTGAGGCCACACTAGCCGCTGCATTTGTTTGTGTTGCGATAGGCAAATCTACAAGCACCAACCTGTTCCCCAGCCAAAAAACTGTGTGTGTGTGTGAGAAAGAGAGAGCTCAGGCAGCCCCTGAGCCGAACCTCATTATCTGCCCTAAAATGATGAATCCAGAGTAAATATCCATCTCAAAGTAAGGGTGTAACAGGGGTTCACTGGGAGTATAAATTCCATCATGGTGCCTCATGTTATTAGGAAAGAGGAGCTCGTCGAACCAGATGCTTCAGGTCATGACAAGCAACTTTTATAATTCCCTAAGCGACAAATCGATGCTGTGAGCTTTCTCTGACATTGCATAGAAACCAAAGATACTGAAAAACTTTTTCTCATTTTGCAGCAGTTCTCTTCCCTGTTTTTCCCCTTTCCTATTTGATTCATTTTCCACAAAAAGCAGATCAATCTGACAGGGACTGGCATAGTGAAAAAGAGTTGGTTGGGACAGAGTTACCAGCGTAGTACTTAAGGGAAAGAGCTCTTTTTTTTTTCTTTATACGATAAGTTAGGACTGGGATTTGTGTGCATGGGCACAGCAGCATCACATGTGCTGTGGTAGATTCAGTATCATATTAAGTGATGCTTTCGCCGGCTCGTCACAGGTGACTGAATGCTCACTTCCTGCTTGGAAGGATGTTTTCTCTCTCTTTTTTAGCTGTGTCAACATCCAGCGCGGGTAGCTGAAGTAGCTAGTAAGAAATAAGTGTTTCGTCGTCTGCTCGGAAATATTAGAACACAGATGTTCAAGCATCACTGGCAAAATAAGACCTCGGTAGCCTTTTTCTGCACGATAATCCAAGCAGAACAACCCATTTTTGGGTGTTTTGGGGTCTAAAAGTGGAACAACATCTGGGATTTATGTACATTTTCTCTTTATTATTGATTGTCTTATTTGTGTCAGTCAGAAACCTGAATATTTAAGTTAAGTTTTTTAACTTAACAATTTAAAAAAGTCCCTCTAAAGACTATTTTATGTTTTGCTTTATCAAAATGAGAGAATTAAACTTTTTTTTTTTTTTAAACATTTTTTAAACATGGTTGAACCAGAGTCTTAAACAATCGTTTGAGTTATAGTTCGTTAATGAAATGGTTTCCTGCTAAATAGTTTGGAGCTCCATGGCGTTTGACGGTTTGGAGATCTTTTGTGTGCAGTGATGAGAAATTAGTGGTGGTCTATTAGTGGTTATTAGCCACAGTTCTGTCTGTTAATGTCTTAAGTTCTGTCCATGTGGCCATTTGGTGTTTGTTATTGTGTTAACATGCTGTAGCATGGGGGGAAAAAGCCCGAAACTGCATGTTCAATCGACCAACACGTTACAAAATAAAAGTTACAAAAGCTGTCAAACAAGTTTTTTTTTCTCTTCTTTTCTTTACTTTTTTTTCTTCCTGTGGATAAATTAGGTTGTGGGAGGCTGACTTCTTAAAATGGATTCCTTTCAGAGTGTTGTCCAACTCCTAATTTCCCCTAAAAGTAGCAAAGTCAGAGTTTCGGGAGCCTTCGGTTGGTGTCGGTGTGCGGCGGGCGTCTGCGCTCACATCGGTCTGTTTTACTGCAATCTGGCTGTCTCGCCTAATTTGGAACCTATTATGAACCTCTGTCGTCGTTTTTATGGACCTTGACGCGAACTGTGGCTTTTTGTTGCACACACATAATTTGTCTGGAGGATCTAACGGCCGTTTGGCTGTTTGATTACCGGCGTTCTAACGCCCTAGTTCCAGTTGGCAGTATTTACTTCCAGTCTTGCTCCGGCTCCTATTTGCTCTGTGACTTTGTCCCAAACTGAAACCTCTTGATGAGGCTGTGCGGTTGCAGTTGTCTTAAATGCTCATCTGCTACCTATAAGGCCCCATGGGTGGTTTTGTGTGATGTTTGAAGGAAAGGCAGCCGCTCCATCTGTTAATCAGTGGCAGTTGGGGCTTTTTCTTTGGTGCGTTCAGCAAGTGCACCGCAGAGGAGCCGGAGTAAAAGAGGCCTGCCATGTAGTTAATGAAAGTCAGCAGCAATTAATTAAGCCTGTACATGTAGTTGGATCTCTTTAATAAAAAGGCCTTTTTTTGTGGTGCCACTGTGTTTAAAGCAGCTGGAATGAAGTCATTGGCTGCGGTGTTCAAATTTAAAATCAAATCATGTTTTTATTGTTCAGGTGACCTGCTTCCGGTGCCGGTGGCTTTTCACTTTGGTTCTTTACACATCGCAGACACAGACTGTTCCATCCATTCATCTTTGCATGTGCAAACACAGCTTGGGGCAGATATTGGAAGAAATGCCAGGTGAAGGGTCTCCCCTGCAATCTACCGGGATTCTAACCTCTACACGTGGACCGGAAGAGGCGTGGTGTTTGGTTTGCGACATTGGATTGTGATCTCTGTGGTCAGAGTATGTCCCTAATTTCCCTTTGTTGGCATGGCAACAAGAGATGCGAGCAGTGCCATGCTAGCGTTTAGCGCTCACAGGGTTCGGAAGCGTTGGTAGCCGAGCCGATACTTTGACCAAACGAGAGGGCAGAGGCTGTGAAATGTGCCACCGAGCTGGATTCTAATCCAACACGGAACGTCTGATCGGACATTTTATTGGTGGAACACCTCTCAGAATAGACCGGTTGAATCTTAAAGGGTGACCCTGCTATACATAGATCACCCATCCGGGCCGTCAGAAAGGCGGGAGGGAGGGCAACGGAAACCTCCGTCTCCCGAATCCGCCTCGTATTTTTACTCGTTTTTAATAGGTTCAACTCTCATGAAACGATGCTGACGATTTGTGACTACAGTAACTATGAGTGAGGGCCGAGGGGGATGTGAAGAGGAAGCGCGCTGTTGCCATGGATTCGGTGACTTGCACTCTTAGCAGCAACTTAAGCTGCATTTCCTTCAGCTGTTGCAGCCATTTTTTTTTTTTTTTTTTTTTGGCCATTTCTTATCAAAGCGGATGCAGACGCCTCCGTCATGATCAGGTGGAATGTGTGTCGCTCCAAAATAGTATTTTATTCTGTATCTGGACACAGGCTTTCCTTCATATAAAACTGGCTGGCAGATAAAGTCTAAATGAGAGTTAAATGCACTTAATAAAAAAAAGTCTTAATGGGGAAACAACTTTACCTTTACATAATTATTATTATTTTCCTTTGGGGACAGCCACAGCCCAGTGGGACCTAGATTTAACTGTGCCCGGTCAGGAGCGCATTCTGTCCACCTGAGCGAGCTAAGGCCCCGGCCCGCGCATTTACCTGAGCTGATAATTGAAATGGAGGTCGGAGCACTATCTGCGCTCCCAGCACCCCCCCCCCCCCCCCTCATCCCTCAGTGCACGCACTGCCCCAACAGGTCAGTAGTATCTGGGTTAATGAGTATTTGTTTTTTGGCAACACCCAAGGATGTCTCCTGCTCAGAGCCTGCCCACACTTATTGTGGTGGCTCCTCACGAGTCCCGCAGCAAGGAAAGCAGATAAGCCCTTTTCGCTTGGCCATATTTGTTTGGTTACATGTTAGCCGCTTCCAAGGTAACAACGGGCATTGTTGGCTTTTGTTGAAATAACAAAACTGCAGACGGAGCAGATGAGAGGGAAAGGGAGAAGGGGAAAGGAAGAAAGAAAACGCATACCAAGAGGATGAAATGACCCCAAAACAGACTCCTTAGAGTGTGTGTGTGCTCCCAGTGTCTTGCCGGACCTGGGTGGAATGTTCTATGCTGTACCCGAGGGTCAGGGGGTGGGCACGGCCGGGCCTTGGGGGTCGCTGTCCCCCAGGTTTTGGAGGTTTCCCCGCTTTAGAGAAGTTTGGTTTCGTCTGAATCAGCTGTGTGGAAGCTGGGAACCCTCTAAAAACCGGCTGGACGGTGGCCCCTGAGGTCCAGAATTGCCCCAGCCCTTTCTTAGGCATTTCGCCAGAGTTGGCGGATGCGCTGACAGATCCTCACTCACAAGTGAAAGGTTAACAGAGCCGGCTGGCTCTGAGCCAGGGCTGCCGGTCCGTGTCCCGGAACGAGCAGCAAAACGGGTTTCAAACAGATCAGGATTGATTTAAGCAGATAAACGGGGTGCATGTCACCGTTATAAGCAGAACCCCGAATGTGTTGCCCCGCCTAATGAAATGCAGACAAATCAATTCCGACACAGGTTTTTTTTATTTTATTTTTTTTATTTTATTTTTTGGTTTGTGGGGACAGCGTGAACCAAAAAGATCTGCGACCCGGGTCCTGGAGGAGGTGGGCGGGACGGGGACGAGGAGGCGCACTCGCTCCCAAAACAAAGTAGTAAATCAGCAAGGCTGCATCCATTTCCACTGGTTTGGAAGTCGGAGTGAAACTGAAAGGGCGTGAATGTTTTCGTAGGGCAGACATGTACACAAAGGATGGGGAGGGGGGGGATGATTAGAGGGACTTAAAAAAAAAAGAAAGAAAGAAAGAAAAGTATTGTCCATGAAACCACGTGCTTTACTCGTCTTCATTCTTTTTTTTTTTCTTTTTTTATGATATGATTTATTTCTGATGTTAACACAACAAAGAATACAACATGTGAACATTAATATTATATATGAGACATTAAGTTTGGATAAGAAAACATAAACCAACAACAAAAAAGACAAAACTGAAACCAAGCAGGAGTTTCCATATGTAAATGAATGAGGAGTGAATAATCGTCTTCATTACTGCTTTTACCATAAGGCAGAGGAATAACCCACTGAACATTTTTATTTGGTCAGTGACTGATAATAGTGCTGCCCTCGAGTCATTGATTTACCCGCCATGTTGTGGTTTCCCTTGATTGACAGGCAGCCATGGAGCTGGTTAACTTGACGGCTTCATATTATCATAGAGCCTAGTTTTCAGACCAATGCCAGTCAAGGGTAACAAGCCCCTGTTTGAGGCACTTCCCTTTTTAAAATTGTCGTCATTACCACAGAGTTTAATATTGTTTTATTAAAACCGAACATTGTCAAAGACCTTAGTATAAGGAGTATAAGTCCCACCAGCCACTGTATGCATTATGACAAAAAAGAAACCATAGATAAGTCGCACTGGACCATAAGTCGCATGTCTATACATGTACGTAAACTTAACTTGAAAAGTGAGGAATACACATCCAATGTTCTGTTCTGTGATTGGTTATCATGACAAGTGTGACCTATAGGGCGGCCGCTATACCACAATGCCCATGATGCATTGCATCCAGTGGCCGTTTTTAAAACGTAAAGAGACTCTGTCTCGGAAAATCTTTTATCCCGGTAAATTAATTGAGAATCTTCCGTTATATATTTCATTTAGTGGTTGCTCTGGACATAGGTCGCATCCCTGGCCAAAACATGGGAGTCCGAAAAATACGGTCCTTCGTGGAGTTAATGTGGATTCAAACTACGTTTTTGATACATTCCATTAAAACATGCAAAGCAGCATGCTTATTTTGTCTTTGGTTGTCTGAGTGATGACAAATGTCTACTTTTCCCTTGTTTTTTTGGTTTTTTTGTTTATCCAAGAAGCTCTGCTTTTATTTAATCCTGTTTTTTTTTTGTCAGGGAATACAGTATGTTGTAATGGTACAGTTTCACACAAGGAAGTCCCTAAGATTTCTCTTTCAGAGTGGACCTCGTGTGAATGTCTTTGTCTCCTATCGCAAACAAGAGAAGAGCTCGTGATCGGCGTGCAATCTGCGGCCTCGCACGAGGGCCTTGTTTGTCCACTTGGTTGATGCAGTGCAAACACGCTCGCCCCGAATGGGCCGCCGCAGCCATTTGCTTTCCAGTCGCGGCCGTGTAATCCGAGGCCCTGGTGCCCGGGGAAGGAGCGTCCCAGTGCAGCCCGCTGTTTGGAGTTCTCCACTGTTTGTCGGGCGGCCCTTGTTGGTTGAGCAAACTGTTGACACACCCAGAGTTTCGGCAGTTATGTGGCAGTCAGACCTGTGAAAGACTGCCCGGTCCCTCTCGTGTCGGTGCCTGTCGGGCTTATTGCCGACACCAGCGGCTTCGTTTTAATGCTTGGACACCCCTGGAAATCTCTGGGTAGGAAAACGATGTTGTGGGAAAGGTATCATAAAAAAAAATTACATCTAAAAACGATTATGTCCATGAAGCCAGCCGTAATTTTGACGCCAAAGAGGTCTAAAACATGTGTCACATGTTCATAAAAGACCACAGCCTTAACAGCGCAGCGGTTAACAGACAGTATAAAAGAATTATAGAGCAGGGTTTGTTTTTGTAGAGATTAATATAGCAGTCTGAGGCCTGTCGTCAGGCGACAGCAGCAGCAGAATCTGCTCACGATCGCCCCGGCATGGCGACCTGCCCCCCCCCCGCGGCAGACATACCCCCTCCCAGCCTCTGGCTCTTGGCTTTTAGCCTGCATACACATGGCCTTGTGTCCCTCGTAACGTAAAAGCAGAGTTTCCCCTGAAAAATGCACCGTCCTAGTTCTGTATCCTTTAAGAAAAAAATCAAGCTTCAGTTACCAGTGTCTGATTATTTTATTTCAAAGAAAACTAATTGTATTCTTTCTTTTATCAGCACCAAATCTTAAGTAATAGGGAACTTTTTTTTGTCTAAGGGCTTAGATTGATGTGCAAAGCCGTCAGACTAAATATTTTTCCAAATATCAGAAAAATTGTATAGATGAAAGCCATCGGATTATGATTATTATTATTATTATTATATCTATTGTTGTGTGGCATGAACAAAACAATGTTTACTACCAGTCTTGGTCTGCGTACTCAGAAAATGGTTAGATTTGAAAAGATAAAGGGTTTATGATTTTAAAGATGAGTGTCTCAAATTGGATGGATGGAATATGACTCATCTGTCAATGTGTTTATTTATAATGTCAGGAGGTATGGATATTTGGTAAAGGAAACAGGTTGGCTCACTTTAGCATTAGAGTGCCTGGATGCCAACAGGAGTGGCACATGAATGACACCTCTGCAAGTGGCACCTTAGTAACCCGAGCGCATGAAAATGAGCCCTTGTCAGCTACCTGTCAAGGAAAATAAAAGCATCAAAGAGTTTGTAGGACCAGGTACTTCATCTTTTGCGTGTGAGTGTATACTGGAGAGAAGGCTCAGAAGTTGCGGAGCAGGTGAAACGGCCCAATAGTGAAACCGCATGTTAATGTAATGAGGCTCACAATGGGCAGAGTGATCAAATTGACATCTTAGTTCTTTAGAAGGAAAAGCATGCCAGGAATTTTTCTCAAAACTGGACTGGAGCTCGCGCAGGCCCCTCCCTCCCCAAGCTCTCATTCTTTCTTTGAGCAAAGATCTAAATGTGCTTCCAGTCCATTTGCTCTATGCAGACACATATTAGACAGCTAAATGCAGTCCAGGCGGAGCCTTACCCCCCCCCCCCCCCCCAAAACCCCACACCCTCACCCTCCCCTCCTTCAGAAGCTGTGTGAAAAATTTAACATGTCATCGGTACCATCGATCAAGTTAATAAATTAGCTTTTAGTTGTAAATCCTGTAAGATGGATGGTTAATTTTGGAAATGAGCTGACCTTGCAAGTGCCGGGTCAGTCCATGTTCTCTCTTTTTGTAGGCTGCGCTTGGACAAACGGATACCAAAGAAAAGTGCGTGGTAGAGTTTAGTTTTTTTGTTGCCGTTTGTGTGTTTTCTGATACGCGTTTCAGACGTTTACCAAAGGCCAAATGGGCTGCCGTAGTAGAACAGATTCATCTCTCCTGACAGACTGACACCCACACACACTCAGCTGGGAGATTTTTTGTAAGGAAACTTGCTTCTTAGCTAGAGAAACAGGCAGCCCGAAAAGAAAAGGAAAGTCTGCAGGACGGCAGCAACGGCGCAATAAATAATTTGCATCTAAAGGCTGCAATTTTTTTTTTCTCCCTAAATTTTAATTATGCACAGAAGTGCAAGAGTTTAATGCTGCCAGTTGCAATTATAGTAAATCTGTGTATATGCATTTTTAAAATCAGAAATCTAATATGTAATGTTTTGAACAATACAACAACAAACAATATTATAAGAATTTTATACACAATCCAAGGCTTGGCTGTTAGAAATGGCATCTATAAAGCTGCTGGACTCTTTGGTAGAAACATTACTGCAAGTTGTACTGTAACATATCGAACTTAAAAAGATGATTTTTTTTCTTAAATGCATGAAACGTAAATATGTAATAAAAGCATGCATAAGCACAATGATCACCGTGGAGTGTTAAATTCAAAAGATTTGAGTCTAAACGCAATCAAATAAGTTGGGAAGTGATCCAGATATATGTTGGGTGGTAAAAACAAAATTAAGAATCCCATCTTTATACATTTTGCTCCCACTTTCATTCGTTGAGAAACGATTATTGTTACAGAATCATTACTCTGCTGATGGGAGAAGATGCAGCAGCCTGGTGTGATAGTTGTGCACTGATGTTGGTTTGGCTCTTCGATAGGTCCACCTGAGTCGCTGCCATCCAGCAGGAAGAAAGTAGAACTTCCAGAATAACCCTTCAGTCGAAGCTTCAACAGGACTAGAAATCGGACTCTGGATTGTTGCGGTTTAAACAAAGAACTGAGCTCAAACTCGGCTTTCACTATGATTGTTTTGAACTCCACCAAAGCAGTTTCAGTCTCAGAACTTGACTCAAAATCGGTTCCTCCCGTTGCGACCCACAAAGCAGCGAAACTCCTTGAATCTGTTCAATCGATTCTAAAGAGAACAGTAAAAATTGGGTTTCAACAAAAAAAATAAAAGCATCAGATTTTGAAATGAGCTCCACCCTGTTTGGTTTATAGAGGACGAGTATTCCCAGTCTCTTCATGGTGTTAACCGATCAGTTGGCTTACAAAGATCTAGTTTTAAACTAGGAACAGCTCCCTGGTTTTTGTTCAAGAGGTTCTAGAGCCCCTCACAAGCAAAAAAAAAAAAAAAGGCCACTAGATAATCATTAAGTTTGTAGGCTTCCGAAACGGTCGTCTTACTCAACACTGTCGCTTCCTGTTCGATGTGCTTGGAGAGGTTTTGGGAATCATTTACTGAATGGACTCTGTTGCACTTTTCTGTTGCTTTGTGCCTCCTGCTTGGAGCATAGCTGAATATTCACTCATGAAAAATCTTTGAGTTGAGTTTAAGGCCATCCGGATAATGTGTATTCGACCCACAGCCAACGGTTCCAAACTGGTCTGCTAGAATTCCCAGAAAGATTCTACCCAATGTACTTTTCTTTTTCTTTTAGTTAGTGGGTGTGTCTTATTCAAACATTTTGGTCATTTTCTGAACCAACAAACATTAATGACATGATGTGTCAGACTTGTTGGATAACACGGATGTTACCAACCCTAAACTTCATAAAAAAAACCCAACTTGCCAATGGGAAATTGGGTTTTGTACATACATAGGCCACAGGTGTCCATGTTGTAACATGGGATATTTGCACAAAAAGTTATTTTAAAACCTCATTAGATATGTACCCAGTGCATATTAATTTGGAGTTTGTAAATTAAAGGACATTATTTACTTAAACCCAAAAAAAGCTTCCTGAAGCCTTAAACCCATGTAAGTGTATCATAATGAATCTTTTCTGCCCTTCTCATAAGACTCGCAATTAGTCATAATTAAAAGATAATTCTTGATTCCGGTATGTGTGGCCATCGTTGGCCTCTGTGACCTTTGCATTCCCGTACAGTAGGCCGATCGGAGAGTATTTGGTGTCAAACGCCTAAAAGTTGCCTCTCTGGCTAGGCTGTCCGAATGCACATTAAAGCCCATCAGCTGGTGCTTTCTGCCATGTTTTCAGAACTTCAGTGAAGGGGTTGCCGTGGCAACCGGCATTGCCCCTCAGGACTAGTTCCAAAGAGTGTGGAGTTGTTTGGCTGTTCGGAGAGAGCTTCTGTTGGCTGTTTCAGTTAAAAAACGGACGCCTGTCGGAAGTCGCCCTGATCCCGTCGGCAAAAAAAGAGGAGCCCACGTCCTCCGCTCTCAAATGGCCACCAATGCGTTTTGTTGGTTATCCGTCGAAGCCGATCTCTCGATGCAGGCGCCAAAAAGACAGCACATTTATCCGGGATAGGGTCCATTCCGTCCAGTGAATCTATGCATCTATACCATGCCATATCGTGTTTTCTTTTCTTCTTCTTTTTTAAAACGAGGTAAGGAAAAAGGGGGAGAAGTTTGCTCTGGTCTCATTTCTGTCCCCAGCAGGGCCCGGGCAGACCCTGACTTCTGCTCAGCTCTCCAGTCAATGAGAAAATGAACTTTGCTCTGGTGTGTCTTGACAATTGCTATTTATGTCACCCGTTCAAAGACACCCTCTGTCTGAAGGGGAAACTCCACAGTTGCTTGACCTGCTTTCCACAGTCACAGATCTGGTCTGTTTGGAGGGCAGCCGATGCTCAGGGCGCTTCCCTCACTGTACACCGTTCTCTTTGTCAAAGAGTCCATTTTCTCTCCTCCGCCTCCGAGAAGCCTTAAACCCCTCGGTCCTGGAGGTTATGCCAGCTGTACTACTCGGCACAGTGTGTATTCTGTTATCTAATAATCTACCACTGCTACGTTCCACTTAGCATCATTTTCTTCATGTTGTCATGTGAGAAAATTGGCTGATTGATACGTTTTCCAATGCTTTTATGCTGAACCGGATTTATATGCACACATTTTTCGCACCGCATAGGTGTGTGTGTGTGTATATGGGTGTGTGTGTGTGTGTATATAGGTGTGTGTGTGCATATGTGCGTGGGTATATATATGTGTGTGTGTGTGTGTGTATTGATAGGTGTGGATATGTATAGGTGTATGTGTATGTATGAATATATATGTATAGTAGCTGATTGCCTGAAGAAAAAGAATACAAAGTATTCTTAACATAAAAATGAATTATTTAGAACAAATGAAGTACAATTAAAAATTTGAAAAATCAAAATAATTTTTTTTTATTCTTTGAATAAAGATACAATTTTGATAGAATTATTTGAATAAAAATACCTTTCAATCTTACTTTTATGGGTGAACCCAGTGATTCTGACAGCCAGATGCCAGTCGTATTTTATTGTCAGGGTAAAGTAAAACTAAAGATATGTGCCCAGTCGCTTAATTTAAAACATTATTGGCTCTACTCGATTAACTGCAGCCGTGCTGGATGGGCATGGCATGCAGATTGTAAGCTCTATCAAGAATGAGAGTTACCTAAACTGCCGTGACTCAGACTTCCATTATGGGACGAGACCTCGGGCAGACCTGTAGAGGAAGAAAGCGAGTTGCTGACATGTGGGTGAAAGTGAGGACAGGACTGCCGTTTGGCCAAAGCGGAGAGATTCAGCCCTCTGCCAGTCCTGTCTTCTCAGTGCTCCTCTGCAGTTGATGACCGGAGTTTACAAAATTCTGACTCTGTCATCCTGCCTCAGACTTTCCTTCAGCCAAGAGTGGTATTTTGGTCAGGGAATATGTCCATATAAAGATACAGAGCCTTCTGTGGACATTCGGTGGAGGCTGAAGCGAGTGTGAGAGAGAGAAGGATCGTCGGGGTTTACCAAAAGTTCTCTCTGCGAGCCACCCCATCAGTTCTCGGGTGTATGACTCCGTCCCTGTGTGTGTTTGTGCAAGTGTGCACGGTGACTGATTCAGCCCGAAATGAACGAAACAAACTCTGTAAAGGTTTTTCTTTAGCTGAGGTGAACCAGTCGGGCCTCCTTTGGTCAGTCAGATATCTGCAACCCATGCCTCCAGGGCAACCGCTGTTTGGTGGCCCACCACAAGAACAAAGACATCCAGGGACCGCTCCGTGACCATAATTAAGCTCAGATATGTCCCCTCAAGTATTTTAAGCTTGTTTAGATTCTTGCGTAGCGACGTTCGATTGTCCGACTGGCAGCGAGGCCCGGATCTTTTCCTGGGCTCCCGGCGGGCCGGACTGAAGCAGCCCTGGTTTGTGGGGGGGGGACAGAAGAGGTCAGCCCGCTGCAAAAGCACCCTCCCCCCCCCCCCCTTTTTTTTTTTTAACCGGTTCCCGGCACTCTACGGGACCATTTAGAGCTGCTCGGAAGCCAGAGAGCTTTAGTTTTACTGCCCAGTTTGCTGACTGGACATGGAAAATGGCCGTGTATGTTATTTCCGTCCCCAGAGCCAGTGCTACAGACCACACGACCCGTCCAGTTAGCCCCCCGAGCCAATGTACATGCGGTGGCAAAAAGTGGATTACGCGTGAGGATGGATGACCTTTGCCCCCGCGGTTGGCTAACCGCCCGCTTCCTCTCTGCGTTTTCAGGCACAGGAGAAAGTGGCAAGAGCACTTTCATCAAGCAGATGAGAATCATCCACGGGTCGGGCTACACCGACGAGGACAAGAAGGGCTTCACCAAGCTGGTCTACCAGAACATCTTCACCTCGATGCAGGCCATGATCCGGGCAACGGAGACCCTCAAGATCCCCTTCAAGTATGAGCAGAACAAGGTAGGCACCGTCAACCCAGTATGTGGGTTTTAAGAGGGTTTGTGGAACTGGGGCACTGGAGTTTGTACAGTAACTGCTGGCCCAGGAAAATGCAATTGCACCTCCATGAAAGAAGTATTCTTAGAGACTACTTTATTCTCGTCAGAAGCATTGCTGTATATTAAATCAATCCCTATTTTCCAACGCTTTTCATGTACCAATGTCTGTTTGTGTATATATGTATACATTTACAGTATATACATGTGTATATATATATGTATAAAGTTGTATGTAGGTAGGTATGTGGGTATATGTTTGTGTGTGTGTGTATGTATGTGTATATATGTAAATGATACATTTCTTGTATAATTTGACTTAATTTTCAGAACCCTGACTCATAATTAAGTGTGCTTTCTTTGACTCAAAAATCTGATCGATTCGGTCAATTTCTACTCCTTCCTCAGAATAATGCCCTGCTGGTGCGGGACGTGGACGTGGAAAAGATCAGCTCGTTCGATCAGCCGTACATTAGTGCCATAAAAATGCTGTGGACCGACCCCGGCATCCAAGAGGCGTACGACCGCAGGAGAGAGTACCAGCTCTCCGACTCCACCAAATAGTAAGTTCATGTTTATCCCCATTATGTACATTTATGTGTTGTGTCGAGGTTGAAAAGCCCACTCAGACGTTTTGTGATAGTTTTTTTCTGATGTTGACAAAAGACTGTAAATACATGGTGGGCCAACATGAATAGATTACAAGTGACTTAAGCTCTTGAAAATGTATTAATGTGGACATGAACATTTTAAATATGTATTATTATTTTTGGAAAATATCAGTATTTGTTCAGATTATTGATAATTTGTGTGTAAACAAAAGAAAGCCCCAGCTGTTCTCTGTTCTTGGTCCTTTCATTTGCATGTGGTCTGGTAATGTTGAGACATTTGGTTTTGTCTACATGTGCAATTGTCATGTCCCCCCCGCCCCCCCCCTCCTCGCAGTTATCTTAGCAGTTTAGAACGAATAGCGTCTCCGGGGTACGTGCCCAGCCAGCAGGACGTGCTGCGGGTCCGAGTGCCCACCACTGGCATCATTGAGTACCCCTTTGACCTGGAGAATATTATCTTCAGGTATTGGTGCAAAGTACTACCTATGTCACCGGTCGGCTGGCTGTAAAAAAAAAAAAAACAGCCGTCCAGCCAGCCGGAAACCCGTCGATGCCGCTGTCTGCACCTACCCTGCGCTACTCCGCAGGCTCGCCACTCTAACAGGTCCCTGATGGCGTGCTCTCAAAGACTGGCCCACAGAACCGGCCCCTCACCAGCCCCTCACCGGTCACTCGCACTCAGGCAAACGTTAAATCGTCCCTCCAGTCCTCGGCCTAAACTCACCGCTCTTGTCTTTGGGAGCTGCCATCAAGGATCCAGCTGTATTTCTAAGAGAACATCTGGCGGGGTGGTGTTAGCAATGTCACATGAACCCCTCCTAACTCTTGGAAATGTTCTTCTGGTCAGACTGATGCACTTTGCTTTGGAGTGTCCATATCTACTGTTACGCTTCACTTTCTATTTCCTCCCTCTCTCTCTTTTTTTTTTTTTGTCTTTGTTTGCATTTCTTCCCGTCTCCAGCTATCTAAGTGATCTGGATCGTATTGCCGAACCGTCCTATCTACCAACCCAACAGGATGTGCTTAGGGTTCGAATCCCAACCACTGGGATCATAGAATACCCTTTCGACTTGCAAAGCATCATTTTCAGGTAGAAGAAGAAACCCTTTACTTTGACTTTTCCCCAAAGTTTTTGTAACCTGTTCAGTCTCAAATCTGTGTCAGTGTGCTTAACAACTCGTTTTATTTCCCCATTTGTGCGTGAGAACGCAGTGTCTCAACTCCACCTCTGATCCATGTGTTGATGCATGTAGTTGGATAAATTAGCCTAGTTGTGGGAAGTTTAACAGGTGAGCCACGGAACCATCCCTTTACAATGCAGCCAGACAATATTTGCCTTTTTCAGTCGTGCCTTCAGCATCAGATCTCATGCTACATGTGTGGTTCATTCACTTTTCCACTGAGTAAGAAGACATAGTAGCAAGTTGTTTCTCGGCCTTTCAGCTCCTCCATCTCGTTCCTTTGCTCCCAGTTAAAGATGATAATTGTCAGCTGAGGAGAAAGTCTCAAAAACAACCATGGCATCGTTTTATATTCTGATTATCTGGCGTTTGAGGGGAAATATCAACCTATTGTGAGACTTCTCGACACTAAAATGTCACCGTATAGCTGAAATGGCTTGTATCACTTCATTAAAAACCCATCTAGATAGATGAGTCGTTGTGAAATGAACTGCGTTTAAATCCATACGGACGCCTGCTGAGCGTCTCCTCTGTTCTGAAATGTTTGAGTAGACCTGGCATGCCATAGCCGCTCAGAGGTGCAGGCCCAGAAAGCGTACCGGGGCCGCCGTGCTTCCGAGAAGCTTTCTGTCTTTCTCCTCCTAAACAAAAGAGGAGGCGAAGGAGACGGGCACGGGGAACAGGAGCAATAACAGAAGGGGCGCAAATCGATAGGAAACCATCACGCCGGCTCCCTCCTACGCTCGGCGAGGCTCGAAATAACTCCGCTCGCGGTGAGGCTGTGCTGAAGAGGTTCCCGGCAACCCAGCAGCGATCCGATAGGCTGCCAGCCCAGGGTGAATCGCCCAGAAACTCTAAATGGCTGTCGGGTGAAAAGAGTGACACGAAGCGTCGATGAATTTGAGGTTTTCGTTTTGGCCAGTAGGAGAAATTCAATTAAATTTTATTTATATAGCGCCACATCACAACAACAGTCATCTCACAGCGCTTTCCAAACAGAGCAGGTCAGACCCTACTCTGAAGTTAATTACAGAAACCCAACAATTCCCACCATGAGCAAGCACTAGGCGACACAGGCAAGGAAAACTTCCTGTGTAATGTGTAATAAGGAAGAATTCCAGGAACGTGATAACACGCTTTGGTTAAATGTGCCGTAGATGTGATCCAGGAGGAGGAGTTTTTAGTTGAATCTGTGGATGGGAGTGGTCGGGACTAGAGCCCCCCCCCCCCCTTCCAGCTGACTCGTATGCAGCGGCAACAAGGATGCCTTTCATAGGCAACCATCTCCACAAGCCTCGCTTCCTTCTTTTTTTTTTTAAAATTGGCTTTTGATGTCACAGAAAATGTAATTTAATTTGGTTTATCCAAGCAGGAGAGCTAATGGAACTAAGTAGGTCATCCGTCCTCGCTGGGGGGGGGGGTAAGGCGGGCGTCTGATGTGAAGGAGTTTTATTTTAGGCTGGTTTTCTGGAGGACGTGATTTATCAATGTCAGCCCCCCGTCGGGCGGCTCACCTTTGAGGTGCTTCAGGGTTCTTCGTCGCGCTGATGACAAACTGCTCCCATGATTGGTTTAGATTTTCCGCGAAGCACTCCGAGACCGAAACGTGCAGAACTGTATAATTCATTCTTCCACCAGGGCGAGAATATCTCTTCCCGTGGCTCCAGCGTTAGCGTCAGCCCTCCATCTGCCTCGGCAACTGCCATTTTCTTTGTTCTAACTCCACCAGGAAGGTTCAGGTTGGGTGTAAATAAAGCAAAAACAGGCATCCAGGCTTCAGTTGTGTCCGTCTCCACACCGCCGTGTCTCTCTTCCCGATTCCATGTTGTCCTTCTCCTGCCGTCCTCCTTCGGGCTCCGCTCTCCTTCCACTCGGCACTTTCACAGGCATTACTAAATCTGGCTTGAAATCTCCTGCATGCCCGCCGTGTCGTCGGTTTGGTGGTGGAGGGAGACGCGCACGCTTTCCTACAGCCTTCCCTTTGGGAATTTCTGCCCTCTCTGCCTTATAATTCACACTATATGTTCCCATGTCCGTTATTCTGTTGATAATCTTTTAGCAAATGCTATGTTTTTGCCTTCATTTTAGCTCAATTTTAGTGATTTCCGGACAAACGTCCAGTTCCTTAAAGTTTAACTCTACACACTTCTGAAAACATTACAGCTCCTCTCCTGATTTGATTTGATTAACATTCTTAACTGAGTCCCTCCACATTGTCTTCTGTGGTTTTTATCTCATGTAACAGTTAATTGTAGTAACATCTAATACATTTTTATTACATTAAGTCATTTGACCCGTGTATCCTTATTTTCTGGAATTACAGCTTTATTTTTCCAACACTTAAAGAGTTAAATCTTTGAGAATATTGGTTAGAGTACGATTATCTGATTTCATAAAAACAGAAGACCCAGTGAAGAGCTCATTTCAGTTTGTCCTTGTGTGTGTGCTAACCGTGGCCTTATCTCCCCACGTTTCCCTCAGGATGGTGGACGTCGGGGGTCAGAGGTCAGAGAGGAGGAAGTGGATTCACTGCTTTGAGAACGTAACGTCCATCATGTTCCTGGTGGCGCTCAGCGAGTACGACCAGGTCCTGGTGGAGTCGGACAACGAGGTGAGACGCGGCCCACGTTTCCAGCACCACATTTTGACAGCATGGAGGCCTTTATTGTATTTGAATCCATACAAAAACAACAACATTTAAGCAGGTTTTCACTTTGACTTTTAATCCATTCAGTTCTTCGGGAAGCACTGGAAGCAACACAGATCCTGTTCACAAGCTCAAACTTATTTAGATTCTACTTGTGTAAAGTCTGGTTGTAGTGCTCAAACAAAAGTTTATTTTTTTATTTTTTTTTTATAACCACAGAAGCAATTCCAGAGCCGGTTCAGTCTTAACTTGGAACCAGTTCTAGGTGTTCTGAAAGCCCGGGGCCACGCTAGAACAAAGCTCCCATCGCAGCTTTGTGCTGCACGGGGCCGTGTTCTCGCCCCCCCGTTTTCTCCAAAACGTTTCCCTCGCCTCTTGTTGGATAATCAGAAGGTGCCGTAAGCGTTTAAGCTCAAGCAAATGTTTTTTTTATTTTTTAAATCAACAAATTCATCGACTGTTAAAATAACCATTCCACAACTGAAAACAATGGTCAGAGTGGCAGAAACACACTTCAGTTTAAAATTACATTTATTCTACTAAACCTGAGGGAGAAGGAAACAAAACTACAAGCAATATGTAAAGACAGGGGGGGAAACGAGATGAGTCCAGATCCAGAGGAGCCACGTACCTCACAATTTGATATATTTGTTTATCTAAATAGCTCTGTTTCCCCTCATCTGGGACCTCCTTCCAGTCATCTTCCAGTGTACCAGTCTTGTTTGATACTTAAGTCATTTTGTTGTTGATATTGGATATGGAATTGGTTACCTGAATAATTTAGGTGTGTTTTCATATTATGTGGGCAGTATTTATTCAAATTTCTAGAGTGAAAGGAGGAGCCTCTGGCTGTTTTTTGGGTATTTTTTAAATAATTTTTTAGATTTTTTTTTATAGGATTAAAAAAAAAAAAAAGATTACATGTTTTTGATCTCCTGTTCTTTTGGGGCTGATCAAGATGTAGATTCTGGAAAGGCCGACAGAGTTGGAATTTGGCTGATGACAACAGTTCTGTATAGAACCAACAGTTTATATAGTCGTGTCGAAAAGTTGGAGAATTAAAAAAATTCCACACGTGTCCAAATACAGCCTGAGCATTTGTGCATTGTTAGTCAGACTCCTTCAAAAGTATTTGGTCCATACCATTAGCATTGGCTCCTCTGACTATCCGGGCAGAATTAGAGCTAATGATGCTAATGTGATCAGGCTCTGCGTGTCCACTTCCCTTTCTGACAACAAAGCCATTCTGTGGACTGGTCATGTGATGACCGGGTCTCATAAACGCGGGGTTACGAGCTTCCTCGATAGCCCCCCTCAGACAGCCGAGCTTTCCCCATCCCTGGAAGTTAATTTCTCCATTGTGAGATCATTAAAGTAGTCATCAATCAATCAATCCATCCCTGCATCGCGATGGACAATTGTGGCTTTTGTTAAACTCTGATATCTTAACAGTTATCGGCGAACCCAAAGCCGCAGCGAGTTCAGGCTTTACGCCGTGCGGAGATTATCTTGTTGTGATGACGGGCTTATGTCTGAGATTTTGTCTCTTCGGATCCGATGAGATTACCGAAAACCCAATAGTTTCCCAGATACCAAACATCCCCAGTTTCACACAAAAGGCTTCCTGGCATAGAAGACTGGAGGAGGACGTTATCTTTGACTCCTGAGCATTCTAGTTCAGAGACTTAAAAAAAACACACATACAAATGGAAAGGTTTGATTTTTTTTGTTAAAAAATGTATTTTTATATATTTATAATATTGAAAAAAATAAATAAATAATAAAAATCCAAAAGGAACCCGCTAAAGGTTATGTTTTTTAAGCTTTTGAAAGGTTTTAAGTTCTTTGTATGCAAATGGGACTGTATTTGAGTGTAGTTTGACTTGCAGGTTTTACATCTGTATTAAATAACCTCCTTTTTCTTGTCTTTTTCTTCATCCCTCCCTCCTCCCCGCTTCTCGGCAGAATCGTATGGAGGAGAGCAAGGCTCTCTTCAGGACCATCATCACATATCCATGGTTCCAGAACTCCTCTGTCATCCTTTTCCTGAACAAGAAAGACCTCCTGGAGGAGAAGATCATGTATTCACACCTGGTTGACTATTTCCCAGAGTTTGATGGTAAGTTTACCCTTTTTTTAAAAATCTTTTATTCTCACCGAGATAATGAAGTTGTGTTCAGGGTCTTAATCAATTCCTGCAATAACTCTGCAGCTATTGAAAGCAGTTATCCTGTCTCATTTCTCACATGAAGTTCTAAACCTTATCATGGAATGTTTGCAGAGGATTTTAACTTGAGAGTGACACCTTGTGGCAGCTATGGTGCACTACAGCAAATCAGGAGGAAATTATTCTAAAGAAGCATCATCCACTATGATTGTGGAGAAAGTCTGGCCAAAATATTGCAAATTTCACGACCTCTTGGAGAGTATTTGGCCGGAAGAGTCCTGGCAGATATTTTGTGTCACCTGTTGAGCTTCTCAGCAAGCGAACCATTATCACATGGGGCCTTAATTTGACTATATTTGAGACGGAAGTTCCTTTTGATTGGGACAAACTTCTCTTTGGGGATCTACACTCAACATCTGCCAATATGAACAAAACACCTGTTTGGTTTACTGAGTGTAGCAGCCAGAAAAACAATTATGACGAAACAGCTTAAGCCAAAGAGTCCATCTGTTAAAGACAGGTAGGATATTTTTATGACATTGGTATGGAATAACCTTCTCTGTGAGACTACAGAAAACTAAAATGTCATTAAATAAATGTCACTTTCTTTACATCTAATACACACGCAAACGCACACACACGCACACATATATAGATATACACACATACAGTGGGGGAAATAAGTATTTGACCCCTTGCTGATTTTGCAGGTTTGCCCACTTACAAAGAGTGCAACAATATATAACTTTAATCATATGTACATTCTAAGAGTGAAAGACAGAATCCCAAAGAAAATTCCAGAAAATCACATCATATGAATTTATAAAAATTTATAACCATCTGATGAGGAAAAATAAGCGTTCTTTGTAAGTGGGCAAACCTGCAAAATCAGCAAGGGGTCAAATACTTATTTCCCCCACTGTATATATATGTGTGTGTGTGTGTGTGTGTGTGTATGTATGCATGTTTATTTAAACAAAGAAAAGTGGGAACTCTGCATAACTTTTTAAGTAACGAAAATAGTGTGAAGTTATTCTAAATGAAGACTCCATTTTAAAAACATAGAAGGAAAAAAGAAACCCCTCTCCCATCTCGACCTCGTTGAATGTGGTGAATAACGAGGGGCGGCCTGTCGTTCTCCAGGTCCCCAGCGGGACGCCCAGGCGGGCCGGGAGTTCATCCTGAAGATGTTTGTGGACTTGAACCCGGACAGCGACAAGATCATCTACTCGCACTTCACCTGCGCCACCGACACCGAGAACATCCGCTTCGTCTTCGCCGCCGTCAAAGACACCATCCTGCAGCTCAACCTCAAAGAGTACAACCTGGTGTGATGGTGCAGGAGCCCGACACCCCCACCCCCTCACACACACACACACACACACACACTCGCAATGTAGCGTTCACACCGCCGCTTCATACTTTACCCGGGACTTTACCGCACTATTCCCCCCCCCGCCTCTGTCCATTCGGCTGTCCAGTTTGTTGGTTGGCTGGAGCTGGAGAAGAGGGGTCGTCCATTTCCATGCTCCTCGTGCAGATTTTAGAACAGAACGCCTGTTTTTTTTTTAGTTTTTTTTTTAAAGTTTGCTCAGCTCCAGCTCTCCATTTTTTTGTTTTTTATGGCCCTTATTTAATTTCCGCCACACTACATTATCACATTATGTGTCTGCGGTGGGGTGGAGGGCCTCTCCCGTGGACCCGTGCGCGCCCCCCCACTACAGCCGGGACCTCCTGGAGACTCCTTCTGGTGATTTCTGAGGCACAGTGAGGTACCTGCCCCCCTCCCCCTGGACTGGAATGGTTGTTTTTTTTCCTTTTCTTTTTCTTATTACAAATCCCGCTCCGAACCAGAGAACGGGAGCTCTATTGAATGTAAATAAAGTTTTCATGCTGCCCACAGAGCGAGG
>CAJRST010000002.1:1769509-1801455 GCA_907169785.1 Menidia menidia
TTCCTGTCCAATAGGGGCGCTGTTTGCTCAGACACCAGCCTGTGTGCTCTCCTGTCCAATAGGGGCGCTGTTTGCTCAGACACCAGCCTTTGTGCCGTCCTGTCCAATAGGGGCGCTGTTTGCTCAGATACCATGAGCTAGATTCGCGGCGTATAGATCTGTTTCCAGCCTATCTACCCGCTCTGTTTCTGTGTGGGGCGTTCAAAACAGCTTCTTCGAGTCTTCCCACCACCAAGAATGGACTTTCTTGCTCCAGAAGCACTGTCTAATCGTCTGATTAATATCCCGCGCCGTTTGCTTCAGGGAGAATAGGATTTAGAGTTTAACTCTAGCTGGCTAACATCTCTGGTTTTAGCCCGCTTCGCCGTCCGAGAAGAGTCGTGATTTTCTTTTCTTTTTTTTTTCGCTGATAATTTGTTGCCGTTGGCTGAAACTGGATTCAACTTAAACGAACCCGCAGACATTTTGTTATTTCTCGGCATAGCGTGGTGTTTTATTTTTCGCTGCCTCGTCGCATCGGTCGCGGATGGTTCTGAAAGTGCGAACTGCGAGCTTTGAGGGGGCCAAACGCGAGGCGAGAGGAGACAGCAGTACCACCCGCCCGCTGGCTCTATCCAGACGCCTTTTTCCGCGCGCACCGAACGTTATTCATTTAACGTGCGTCGAGCTCGCGCTGCAACCACTTGAGCGTTGAGGCGGAAACCTCGCAACAGCGATGAATCATTTTGACTGACAGCTTTTTGAAGATTTAGCTAGCTTTAGCCGGAAAGAAAGCAGTACCGGCGGTGATTTCCTGCTCGCACAGAGTAAATACGGGAGCAGGACAAGTAGAGTTTAATGTTCTGAAGTCAAGCAAATTAGACGCCGAAACGTTTTTTCCCCCCTCGCGTGGTGTATCACTTACGTTCGGTGTAATATTTTTTTTGGTGGGGGGAGTCCATTAGCTACCGTTAGCTACTCCTAGTGCTAACCCTGGACAGCTCCTGTGCAAGGCAGGGCTAGCTTTGGACAAAGGACCAGCGCAAGGGGCAAATATTAAAAACCCGGCACAGTTTGTCGTGTTTGGGAAGGACGGCAACAAACAAGGAATTGACATGATGTTTCCACAATCAAGACATTCAGTAAGTAGTTTTTAAAACCCTTTTGTCTAGCAGTTCGGAGAAAAAAGTGCGTATCCTGCTTTAAGTACGCAGAACTTGTGTCTACAAAGGTTTCCGTAGGAGACAGGATTTATTTATTTATTTTGGGAAGTAGAAATGTCGCTTTATATCTCCAATGTTAAGTTCTGGGGAGGACAAAGAAGACGAGAACACGTCCAGTTTGATTAGATGTTGGAATTTCTTTAAAAAAAAAAAAAATTTTTTTTTTTAAAAGCCCTTAAATGAATGCTGTCACGTTTTGCAAACGTATGCTTTTACACCTTTGTTTTGGGTGGAGACTTTTGCTTCCATTCCTAAACTGAGTGCATTCAGCAAAGCCCCTGGTGTTCGCTTTGAATAGGCTGCAGACTGCCACATGCAGGTGGGTGTTTTTTTATGACTGGAAAATGTGCACATTTCTGTCCCCCCCTAAATCGCAAGTTTCCATGGTAACAGAAACTCAGTCCAGGGCATGCATTCATCTGAGATTTGGGCTCTCAGCCCACTGGTCAGACATTCATGTTCAGGGACTGGCACAACTGTGTCACTTGTCACCGATGAGCTCTCCAGTTGTGCCAGAGTAGCTTTAGAGCACCAATTCCACAAATCAGATGGGAAAGCTGAACGATTATTGATTTTGGCTGGTATTTTTGGGGTTATCAGAGACGTTCCTGCATCTTCAACGTCCTGCTTTCTTTCTTTGTGTTACAGCCACTCTTTCTGTAATGTTTTACCAGACCTCTGTAAACATGAAAGCCATCTTTACCTTCTGTTACTCTCTTACCACATTTTTTTTTTTCCCCCGCTGCCATTATTATTATTTTTTTCCACAGTAGAAGGAACAAGGGGTTGTTTGCTGAGGTCAAAGCCTTAATGTCTTATGCTTTGCCCTTTGGCAGTCCATATGTGGATCAGCCTGGTTTGGCTTCTTTGTGATCCTGGTCATGATGCAAGTTTTTAGACCAGGTATCAGGATGAGATCAATTTCGGGATCAGTCATTAGACTTTTTTTTGCTGTGAGATTGTGAAACTCTTTGTGTACAAAGGGAAACAAATTCTGGGTCTTGCTACATTAATCTACTCAGCAAGCAGATTTTGACATAGCTTTTTTCCATTAAGAATTCATTGGAAGCTAATTGATTAGAGGGATTTAGAAAGTATAAAGCAATGTATTTACATGGCATACATTTTTCAAAATGAAGCCAAGGCAAAAGCACCTCCAAATTAGGCTAATTATCCAAGAACATATTAGTTTTTTTCTTTGAGTAGAAGGTGTATCATGATGCACGCTTTCCCAAAACTGATGATTTCCTGCATCTAAACCTTTTGGATGCCTTGTTTTCCATAAACATCTACAAATTTTGTTTGGTGATTTGGTCCATGTTACATGCATTTTGGCTGTCATCCTGTAAACTTTGGTACATGCTTCGTTACATAACTGAATTGCTTTCTGAAACAATAAGAAATCGTTGAAATTTTTTGCAAGAAAGTTGTGATCATGTAGCCGTGTGGTTAAAGAGTGACCAGCTCTTTACGGGGTGAGACTCCGGACACCTTTTCCAAGGTGATAGCAGCTGGGCTACTCAAGTCCTGCCTGAATTTCATTGTTCTAATCCAATTGCGTGCCATTGCGCTGCTTGATTTGGTTATTACAATCTGAGGGCGCAGGACTGAAAACGGGGATTGCGAATTTAACATGTCTTTTTTCGACCGTGCTGCAGCTGCTTCAGTCTTAGCCGAACACAACCAGCCGCTCCTCATATGTGCACTGCGCGTATGCGTGTGTCTCATATTCACATCCTGCCATCTTCAGCTACCGCTGCTGTCGTGGTGGTCCAAGGACGGGGAGAAAATGGTGGGACAGTAACAGATAAGGAGCTGAATGATGAGTTCCAGTGCTGCCTCGTAGTGACAGGTGATGGATCTCCTAGGCTCACTCAGTTTCCCCTGAACCTGCCTCCCTGTGCGTGGGCCTTTAGCCAGCAGGCTACTGTTCCACAGGTCAACACCATGCCTGATGGGCTTGATAAAGGCAATACTTTACCGTTGGTTCTGCAGTATTTTCTTCAAAATTTGCGAAGCTAACGTGAAGAACTGCTGTTCTGATCAGATGCTACCACTAAGATTGGGAGACATCCTTTCCTGAAATAGGAGCTAAAAGGAAAAAAACCTATAAAGGAAATTCTGAAAAACCTGAATCATCTGTGTGCAGATAAAAAAATTAGACACTACTCGTTCTCTTAGATTAAAAGCGATGTGACCTATGACAACCTCCACAGAGGCAGGAAATATCATCCAGCAGGAAAATAAACAGTTTACAGAAGAGCAGAAAAGAGCATGAAGGTGCCATCGGCATGCTCGCCCACTTTGTATTCAGCTGGTAACTTAGTTTATTCACACATGGGCTCGCTGTCATTTTTTCACTTGCTACAACAGAGCTGGCTGGATAAACACAGTTTGGACCAAACGTTTTTGACATTTGGTATTCCATAAGCAAAAGGAACAATGGGTTTTTTTTTTTGTTTTGTTTCTCTTCTTCAATGGACAGATTTTAATGTCCTCCTGCATTTCGTAGGCACAGTTCATTGGTTTAAGAGGGGGAAAAAAAAAAAACAACCCTCATTTAATCGTGGCACTGTGCCTGACCCAGTTGACAGCATTTGCCATATTGTTTGGGTGTTGATTAGTCCTAATGCAGCCTCGGCAAAGCCGGCCGCCGCGTGAAAGTGGAACAACAGAGAGGCTCGGTGCCAGAGCAGGAGCCCGGCACAAGTAATACGGAAGGGAAATCTCTGGAGTCTCTTGAGCTCATGCTCGACTGCAGAGATGGCCACAGGTTGTACGCACATGCACAGCCCCCCTCCTCCTCCTTGTCTCCCTTTATCATGCGCTTCCTCCCAGATCTGATGTAGTGGTGGGAGGGTCGGGGCAGAGGGTGCACAGGCATTATTAAGCCCACTTGAATTAACAGAACAGCCCCAAGCCTTTCCTCTAAAGCCTCCAGCTGGGGGGAGCTTAATCCCCATGGTCCCCTGTCTCGCCCATTAAACAAACTCCCCCCCGCCCCTGCTCTGTCACTCTGCCACGCACACACACACACGCACACTCACTGCATGTGTGTGTGTCTATGTGTGTGTGTGACTAACAAACCTATTAGTATGTCTGTCTATTAGGCACTGGACATTATGGTACACACACAGAAGAAGAAAGGATGAGAAAAACCAACAGAAAAGCCAAATCTGAACTGTTGCCCCTCCTCCCCCTCCCCGCAGGTAATTATTGCTCTAGTACACGCATAGGAATAAAAGGATGTTTTTTTTCTTTTTCTCCACATCAGTAACGAGCACTCAGACGCAGACATTCTTGCCTGCCTCAAGGGTCTTATCTGCTTTTTGTATCTGGGGAACAAATTGAATGTGGGGGCCTGACACACGCAGGCCAGCAGATGTCTGGGTTGTTGAGGTTAGGCCAGGTGATTAGCATGACAAACGCAGCCATGCAGCACGATCTCAGTTTGGCATCTGATCCACTTTCGGCTTTTCAGTCATTCTGTAAAAAGCTCCAAATGCATCTCCTTTTGGAGGCTTATGGGTTTTATGCACATTCTTTACTCCCAGCATCGATCTCCAAATTGCAGCAAGCTGTTTTTGATAATCACTTTCAAGTAAAGGCCCCCAATGCATTTCTTGCTCATATACAGTAATCCATCTCCAATTAGACATCTCTTCTTTTTGATTTTTTTTTTCTTTTTTATGTTTTCTTGGCCCGGTCTCACATGAGCACGCGTTAACCACAGTGACGAGTCGGGCCCTCAGTTGTATGAAAGAGCATCGCATTAGAAAAAGCACCCGCTCTGAGCCAAACGCAGTCCTTTTACAGCAGAAAGCAGAGTGGCCCCTGGCAGGCAGGACATCTTTTTGTTTTAAAGAAGGCCAGATTGTATGAGTGAGGCAGTGCCCCGATAGTGACTCTCTTGTAGTGGTTATTTCAGATGGGGGGGGGGGGGGGGGAAAAAAAAAAACCCTTTGACACTTTTTCGAGGCAGTTTGGGTAACTGTAGACAATTCTTTGTCATTAGCAGGGACAAAAATTTACATGAAAGTTAATTTAGTTGCTGCTGTTTTTAAACAGCGTCAAGCGCTCAATATGAAGTAGCAGCTGTGGGGAAGCTGGCTTGTATCCACACCTTTTGGGCGGCTCGTGCCTCTCGCCTTACACACAGCAGCAACGCAACAACCACACCAGGAGGAACAGGAACATAAACAAAAGCCGATGTCAGCTGAGTGTCTGAAGTCTGGAGGGGACTCTGATGAAAATCTGAGCATCCAGCACAATAACAGAATGTCAGTCTGGAGGTGGATCTTGGTGTAGGCTGTCATTTTGAGAATCCATAAGTAACTGACAGCTTTGTGTGTTTGGGGGTGGGGTGGGGGGGAGGGGGTCTTTTGTCGTCTGTTTACATTGTACTCCTTTTTCATACGAGGCTTAAGAATGTTTATGAAGAGGAAAAAAATGCTAATGCAGTGCACGGATGTTCAAACAATCAAGAGCTCACTGGATTGTTCGTGTGTGTGTGTGTGTGTGTGTGTGTGTGTGTGTGGGAGGGAGGGAGGAAACGCAGAGGGCGTGTGGAGTGGGGAGCTGCATCAGTATTCAGTAATGGATTCCTAGAGGGGGAATGTGGGAGGTGGAAAGAAAAGAGGGTGGTTGTGGACGGAGGAACCCCCACCCCAGAGCTAAACGGTGCGATGGGCTGGAATAATGCCGCTCCACAGGAACTGGCTTGATTGGGCCAGCCTGACCAAAGCCGGCAGACCTGCCACACCGAAAGCCGCCGCATCAGTGGGGAAAGAGGACGGGCTGCTGTGCCTGTGTGCAAAAGAGCAGCAGTGGCCTGTATGGCAGAACATGTCCGCCCAGCCCCACCAGAATGCCTCTTCTTTGTGAGCACTCCCCGTAATGTAATGAAAGCCTATGGAAGCGGACGTCCCCTGGTCTGTGGCGTGTATCTTGCAGATTGCGTGCTGGGTAATGTCACCACCTGACCGCCGGTGCTGGGAGCCCCCTATATTTGCACACCAGTCATATCATCTTTGGATATGCTGGATATCATTTCCTGTATAACCCCCCCACACTAAATATTAACATTTCCTTAAGGCCAGTGTGTTCAAAATTGCACTGGCTAAGAAATGTTGCACTGTAGGTCTGAGAAGAGCCACTGTTGCACACTAAAACTGGAGGTTTTGTCCGTTTGGGCACAACAGCAACAGTGCTTGCCGAATAAAATATCGATATATTGGTATAAGATTAGTATCCTAATCCTGAATTTTATTATTGTTGAAACATTCAGCATTTTTATGGTCACTGACAGAAACGGGGGATGAAGGCCACAGATTTCCCTCTTAGTGAAAGCAGAGGAGCGATGTAAAAAACAAAACAAAAACAGTTTAAGATCGTTGATGTTTTCCATTGCGTTTTACTGAAAGGGCTCATTGTGTCAGCTTTTCCAGGATTTTTTGGTATCTAAGCTCGCATTTGTGTTTTTTAAGACGCGCACCGATTTAATTTGAAAGCACCAGAACAGATCAGCTTCATGTAACAAAAGATCCGCTTAATTTCTTTGGATTAAAATCGAGAAAAAAGAACTGCCGTCATCCAAGTTTGGACAAACTTTAATATGAAGGAGTCCCCAGATGATGCCAGCTCAGCTCTGGTTGTCCACTTATTGTTTCAAACCCTGGGACTAATCTTCTTTACTTCCCCGCATTTCCTCCTCCAGTCGTAATAACCTTGGTTTTTACAAGCAGGCATCAATCATCGGCACAACCTTTGGAGGTGTAATCTTAAGGCCCCCCCCCCCCCCCCCCCCTTCGAGCCTGGCTTTAATCTCAGCCATGGTCTCCAAACCCACAGCACTGTCAGCCTCGCCACTTTCCCCACTCTTGACAAATTGCCCATTTCCCTTGGCTCCACAATCTCTGCACTCTGTCCCTGTGGTGTGTGTCATAGCGCCCCCCCCCCCCCCCCCCCAACCCTATGTTTGTGTATTTACGTGTATTCAAGTTCAGATTTTGTGTGCATAAGTTCATCTTTGTTTGCAGGGCAGTGTGTTTAAAGTTCCATGTTTGTGTGTTTTCTACTGAGTCCTTGGCTGGCCTTGTGTGGGGGGGGGCGGGGGGGGGTCAAGATAGCTCTGCAGAGTGGGGAGGGAAGGCAAGCTAAGCCAATCCTGTGTTCGCAAGGGCACTTCACTCGAAGTGATAAAAGTAGAATAATCCCCTTTAAAGCGTCTTAACGAGGTCAAATCTGTTGGGCTGCAAGAGGGAGGTGTGTGTGTGTGAGTGTGGGTGTGTGTTGTGGGGATAACACTGCTGAAACGGGGGTAAGCCGCTGCTTAGTTTGTGAGAGATAATAATCAAAATCAAATTCTTGGCCGAAACAGGATTGGGCGCTCCCTATGCTGTAAATCCCCCGTCCAGAGATGGCTGAAGACACGATCCCATTCCTCCGCCTCCCCTCTAGTTCTGGTACAGACACTAAGCAGCGGGCATAGCAAGGCTTCCAGTTGGCCTGGCTTAGCTTGGACGTAGGCCCGTTAGTGCTGTCCCCCCTCTTAGATCACTCGGCTCATGCGCTTTAGTCCAAACACTGATCTGGGATATTTAGACGGAATTGTTTGTTCAGAGCTATTCATAGACCAGGGACGCAATCCTGTTTGGCCCTGATGTCTTAGCAAAAGGTTTAAGCCCCTAACGTCTGGCCAGCCAAGCCATGTTCCAATTAATGTTTGCCTTAAGTTTTCCTCTGGGTTCTGATGACCACTGCAAAAATGGGAGGCAAATAGAGGATTTTTTTTTTTTTTTTTTAATGTAGGAGTCTCTCAAAGTCTCCGTATGCTATGCAAAAGGTCCTCACATTTAGCTCCACTTAATCAGCAAACAAAGAAACAATCAAATAAAGAATCAGAAATACTTTAATAATCCCAGTGGGAAACCAACTCCAGATATACAACAGCATATATAAATATATATATATACACACACAAAATTCCACACAAAAATATGAATAAATATATACATACATATGTACCTACATGTATGGTGTGCAGAAGAATAAATAAATGCCAATAATTGACAAACATGAAATCAAGAGAAGACTCTAAAGCCCACATGCAAGGAGCATTATGGCAAAAGAAAAATCATTTTTAGATGGAATAATGAGGATAATAAGGTGTATCACTTAACTCATACATTACCATCATAATCTTTCATATAGAACTTTAAATTGATATAAACTCATTGTCAAAGATTTTCTTTTTCTTTTCTTCTGTCATAGAATTTGGTTACCTTTTTGTCGTTCGAGTCATTAGATGATAGAGAAAACAATGTGAGAGGCTATTTGCATATAAAGATTTTCATTTGATCACTATGTTGTTTTTTTAAAATAGATGCTAATGTAAATGATATAGACTGTTTATAGCCGGCCACAGCCATGTAGGTTCTCATCACCCTTTGAGTGCAAACCCACTGTGGGTCAGCTGTCACCATCAGTTATTACCGGCCTCAGCCCTGATATCGGGACTAAAATTGACTGCCCACTCGTCTTGACGATAATTGCAACTTTCGTAGAACAAGTCCAGCATCATTCTCCCTCCGTACTCGGCCAATGGAATCACGCCGATCTAAGCATTTGCACTGGATTGGTCAGGAAGCGATAACCTTGGATAACGATTTGTCCATCCATCCTTTACAGAAAAAGTGAGCAGTGGGAGTTTGTCTCGGGCCGAAGAGGCGTACCGCTTAAATGGCGAGCTCGGGGCTATTGCCGGAGAACAAACAGGCAACCTGGCAGTGAAAATAAGCCAACTGTTCGTCATTGTGGATCCTCTGCATTCATTTAAGAGTGGGAGTGGGATAACATCCAGTCATTAGTGAGTGATTACAATGCCAAGGCTCCATCCCCTCCCTGCCAAGCGCATAAGCACATGCACACACACCACACACAAACACACTCCGACTGAGATGTAAACAGTCAGGGAGTGCTCCAGGAAATACAATCCTCTCATCGCAGCTACCCCGAGGCGGGACTTAGACCGAGCAGGATGTTTTTCCGATGTTTTCTGCCGTTATTGTGTGCACGTGCGTGCGCCCGTTCCCCCATTTTTGCTCTGTTTACTCAGCTTGTGTGTCCAAAAGCTCAACTGTATTCAGATATTGTTGGTGTGTCTAATCACTTGTGTGATCTGCGTGTGAGTGTGTGTGTGGGGGGGGGGGGCTAAGTCCCTCCTGTAATCTCCACTCCTTCCCGATGCTTTTGTCAAATGATCTATGAAGCAGAGAACAGCCTAAGTCTGATTCTTATTTAAAATAGACATAATGGTTCACAGAAGATTTCACATGGATTGAACCAGATGATGAGGCCAGGAAGGGTGTGTGCGTGTCTGTGTGTGTCTGTGTGTGTGTGTATGGCATGGGATGATGAGTAGGCTTAGGGTTTAGGGGTGGGGGCATGGGGGTGGGGCAGCAATTTCCTGAAACGATGAATCCCATTTATTCGCCGAAGACTGTCTCAATTGCCTCAGCAGCCCACAAAGCTTTTTAATGCTTTAATTATGTCTCCAAGGAGCAGGGCAGAATCAAATTAGAGATTGTCCTACATTTAGGTGTGGTGCGTGTGTGTGTGACTGTGTGTGTGACTGTGTGTGTATGTTTGTGTTTGTGTGTTATGCAAATTTCACACGTGGGCTGTTGTATCCTTCTGTAAGATGTACGGCAGTGAGTGGTTGTTCCCTTTTTTTTTTCTGCCAGGAATCAAACCTGGAGGCTTAAAACGCATCCACACACGCATGCGGACACACAAAACAAAGCCCCGCACACAGCTACTCCGCAGCAAGGCTCTGGCTTTGCTCAGGCACACGGGTCCACATCGTCAAGGCCATTCTCCTGAAACGCTAACAAAAGCACTAAACACCCACATTAATATCCAGCCCGCCTCTCTCTCTCTTTCTCCCCCCCCCCGTCTCGTACAAATGCATATTCATTCCCCCCGCGTGCAACCGTCTTTTTTTTTTTTTGTCACAGCAGATGGCACGTGTCACAATATTCCAGCAGTATTTCATTAACATTATGGGCGTCCATCTGTTGTGTGCACTCAAGCCACCATGGAGCACCTTGTTTTGGTCACTGACGGAGAAGGAGATAATAACCATTGTTATATCGGCTACACCCACATTTTCTGGTTATGTGGCAGCAAAAATATGCGCGGCTGTAAGATTTGTCCTTCTTACGCTGATACCGGAGTATTTTGTTTTGTTTTTCTGTTCATTGTCTTTATCCAAAATTACTGGTTGAATATGCGAAGCAGATTCGTATTACTCTCCTCGTGCCAGGAGTTATTAATGCTACACGTCAGGAATGACTGTTCGATGCGGACTTTTAGTTTCTTCCAGTGGAAGTTCCGAACTTGATTTAATTTGCAAGGACCAAACTAAGTTAAACGAACCCTGATGTCTCTCCATCCTGTTTGCACGGCCAGAGGCAAGAGCACATTTTAACGTTACCTCCAGCGAAGCTTGCAAATGAATCCCAGCTGACTACCAAATGTGGACATCTTTTGAGTTTGGGGCTAGCAAATGGAACTCACTTGCTCTTGAGTTCATATCTGTGTTCTGATCTTTGAAATGTTTCCACGTAGAAGGTCCAGTGTGAGTCCAGATGTTGACCACTGCCTGCCATTTTCTTTGATGTGGTGTTCCCCCCAATGACAACCATTATACCTATATATGAAAATTCCCCTACTACTCAGTGGAAAGGAGTTTATTCAATCAGATGGAGACGACTGACTTATTACTGAATCAAGCTATTATTTGCTGCCTAAAAATCTCTTGGAGCAACTGAACTAACTTGGTCTAAATGCTGTAATTGAATTTAGTCATAGCCACTAATATATTGGGTCATGTGTCAATGTTTGTGTCTAAGGAGCAAAAGAAGATCAAAAGATATATTTTCATTCGACATTTGCCTTCAAGTACGTTAGAGGAAATTAAGAAAAACCTTGTAATAAAAAGTGTCCTGTGGAGGTCACAGAAAAAACTGCAAAGAAATTGGAACTACATATCCAATTCCCCTGACATATATAGACACAACCTTTTCAGATGTTTCCACTTAGGTCATTAACCCTCTTATAGTCCCATTTTTATGTTTTAATGAAAGAAAATAGTCAAACCTGTTGTCCTCCGGAGCTAGATTGGGCAACTTTTAGTTGTCTAATTCTTTTAATGTTTGGTATTATACACCTCATTTTTGCAAAATTACAACCAAAAACAGCAGGAATGATGGATTATTAAGGAATGATATGGGAGGCCCATTAAAAAAAGATAAATAAATGGATAAATGGGTCAAATTGACCTGAAGACCATAGCTAGATTATTACGCAGATGGTAAATGTATGAGAAATTTAGATGAAATGTAGGTGATTCCCACCATAAAGAAGTCTGTTGGGCCTCTGATGTTTGCATTCTACTGCTGCTATTTTATCAGCCATAACAATGTCCCAAACATCTGGATTTGTAGCTGACCGCGGAGTCACAAGCGGCCCATTTACGTGGTGCCTCACATGGGGGGGGACAGCTCGCAGATGCTTTGTGTAAAAGTTGGCGTGTTTTGCCCATGTTCCAGCAAATGATTAGGCTCAAAGAACACGCACCACATAGTTTTCATTTATGAGGACTTCAAAAAGCTCTTGATCTTTTTTTTTGTTTTTGTTTATTACTCTGCTACTTTTTGCCTTTTGTCCTCCTTTGATTTGTCTTAATCCAGCTCCACTTCCTTCCACTACCTACCTAAGGCAGTTAAGGCAAACTTTGGTATTCTAAGTGTTTGCATACTGCTCGCTGCAGTGAGGAAATTGGATCTGGAGCAGCACTGCTACCCCCGGAGCAAAGAGGGTAATCTGGGACATGCACTCCCCAAAACCTCGGTCGGTTTCTCAGCTGCCTGTTGCCAAGTGTGTGCTGTTGACACAGGCTCTTGTGTGGCGCAGGCCCATAAAGACGAGCTGGTGTTTGCTGAAGTTGGCCCACGACATATTGGCTGAAGAGATAATGAAAAAGGTTCTTCCGTTTTACAGGAAGAGCCTATGTCTCTGAGCAACGGCCTGTTTATGGAGTATGTGCGGTGGCAAAAGGATAATGTCAGCAGCATGCGCAATGTTTTCAAGGATAAAAGGTCCATATTTGTTTCAGTCTTGTTAAAAAAAAAATCCAGACTCCTTCTTATCCAGCATGAATGTTGTTCAGTTCTCAAAACTGGAAGTGGTCAAAGTATTAGTCAGAAGTAAAGAGGGCTTATAATTTCATTTTATAATATTTTTATACTAGGAGACTTGTAACTGTTGAGTCTAAGCTAACAAAAAATCACAGGATACATTTTTTTAACTGGCAAATAACCGCAAAGCAAATGTTTTTTTTGTGTGTTTTTTTTTTTTGTATATATGGATCTGTTTTAGGTTTTTATCTGGGGATTGTTACCTTTTATTTCCAACCAGGAGTGCATTTTGGGGAGAATGATTCGTAAGTTGACAAAAAATGTTTTTATACATGTTAAGTTGCAGTTTTTGTGTTTAAGTTTAGTACAAACAGTTCAGATAATAAGACGAGACATGATTTGATGTGTGTGCACATGTGGTTGCTTCACATATATTCTTATGACAAATATGAGCTACAAGGATAACCTTTGAAATCATTGGTTCAGCCTAACTGAGCCAAAATCCAGCTCAGGTAAAAGAGCCATCATGTTTGTTGCAAGAGGTTCTGACAGTTCTTTTACTTGATGCAGTTTTATCCAGTTTATTTTAGGATTTTGTAATTAATAAATAAAGATTTGATAATTGATTTACAGGATATATGCAGTTAAGAGGGTATAGAGTACTTTCTTTAAATATAAATAGAATTAATTTGTAAATGGTATTTTTATGTGATCCATACAGGTAATACACCCCAAACATGTAGTTGGGAGGGTTTTTTTGGGGGGGGGGATTCAGCCATCCATTGTTATCCTTTCCACAAGAAACTTTATGAACACGTGTGACCTTCATTGTTTATGCAGAGCATATTTATTCTATCGGGCCAATATGTCTACGTTTTGTTTCCTAAACTGAATGTTGGGATATCTACAAAGAATGTCAGAATAACAACACATTGGATTATAGGCCTGACTCTCGTGGTAGTCATCCATCAACATGCTGTTAGAGCTTCCCGCGTGAGTTATTGTTTGTAATGGCCCGGGGCCGTAATTCTCGCTGTGGCTTCGGCGCTGCCAATACCACAGCGCGGACAGCTGGAAGCTCAGGTTCTGTCTGTCGAAGGCTAACCAGAGGTGTCCTGTGATCAATTTGTGGCTTTTTATGGACGCGTTGCTCATGTCTGCGCGCGGGCGTTTGATCTCGGCAATATATGACAGAGCGATCCATCGCAAGGGTCCAAAAGCTGTCAGGAGCCAAGGCTTCGCATGTTTGGATTTTTTTCTTTCGTGCTTGCACCCAGCTTTGATTTGCATCTGTTCAGAGATTTGTGCGCTTGTTCTCTTGTATGTGTAAAAACGTTTTTTGGCAACCTCTGTCATAGTCATGTAGGACTGTGGCACTTCTTGATCTAATGTTAATGGTTTTTATTAGCTCTCCCTGTACAGTAGACTGCTCTTCTGGTCACTATTATGTTCTCAACGTGTCTTGTTTCCTTGTCTTTTTTTTTGCAGGCCTCATCGCAGCAGCTGAAATTCACAACCTCCGATTCCTGTGACAGGATCAAGGATGAGTTCCAGTTTCTGCAAGCACAGTACCACAGGTGACAACAGAAACGCACACAAACACACACAAACGCGCACTGACACAGACAGGATATCTGTGTGCCTACGTCAAACAGAACATTCATTTCTCTTGACTTTTAGTACTCTGGGTAATTCTGTACAGTTGTGGGAACAGACTGTGTTGTAAAACTGTGCCATGAGCTGGAGAGCAGAATGATAAACTGTGATGTCGTACTTTGTTCTGCTTGTACCTCGTCTCTACGTTTAGGAAACATCGCTTATTGACTCGTACCGAAATCAATCTCGTTTTCCCTTAGCCATTGATCTCCCACTACCGCTTAAATACCGCTGCAGTGCCGGGCCTCTGAGGCACCTCCAAAGTCTTGACCCCTCCACTGATCTTTTTTTGATAGCCGCTATAAAGAGGGAGATGTCACGGGGTCTGCACCTCGGCAAGAAATCCTCTCTTTGTGAGCGAGGCGGCTTTGAAGCGCGCTTTCCATCTGGAAAAAGGTTTGGTTCGCTCCTGTGCGCCTCTGCTCCCCGAACCTTCCAGAGGCCTTCCCCCTGCCAGTTACAGAGACTGTCAGAGGCACATGAAAGCCAGGCGCGTTCTGTACAAAGTCCTCGCTCGGGTCTGACTGCTCTTGTTGGTGGAGGATTCTCGAGCTGCAGCGACGCCCTCCGCGTCTTCCTCTTCTTTTTGGTTTTTTGTTATTCCCACAACAGCGAGCAGCGCCGTTTAACCCTCTTTAGAGTCTGGGCGTAGCTAAAAAGAATACCTCTTTTGTCTAAGCATACAGAACACACATACAGTGCCTATTGACTCAGGAAGAGGGCTGAGATGCGGCGGTGGGGGGGTGGGGGGGGGGGGGGGGGGGCTCGGCAGCCACAAATGAGGCTTTGTAGCACTGCTGCCGCGCTTTGTCTCGCCTGTTGCTGAAGACTGTAAAAGGCAAACGCTCTGCAGGCGCTCCCCTGGGCACGGCGTCGCTGTCGTCGTCCTCCTCCTCCACCTTCCTACCCCCCGCCTCTTCCCGTTTTTCATGCGCATAAATAGATCAGGGAACGCATATATCAAACATAAAGACGACAGCCTGAGCGATTTAGAGGCGGAAGAATCGGCAATAAAACTATATCAAAGTGTCGTTTGAGAGCGGCAGCGCGGACCCCGGGGCTGCCGAGCAGCAATCAGACGCACGCAGCCAATCCAAAGTAGGCTGGCTGGGAAGACACCTGTCGTCATGACAACTGGCAACACGGCCTACTCGTACAGTCACGGATAGGGGATGGGGGGAAGGCAATTTTTTGGGGGGGTTGGGGGATCTTTTTTTTGGTTAAACAGAGGTAGAAAACAGAATGGGCTCGCCCCACACCTCCATGAAAGTGATGTCAGGTTGGATACCTATTGTGTGTCAACATTATCTATCTATTGATATATCTATAAACTACTGAGCTGTCACAAAGGGCTAAATTCTGAAGAGGTCTGACATTTTTCTGTCTGGGCACACAAGGACACAGTCATTTGCACTCTACTCCATCATCTCTGTTTTACAGATACTAGTAAAGTTTAACTGGGATTTATTTACTCCCACAACTGATGGTTAATTCTTAATGATGAGAAAATGTTTCTTCTCAAGCCTCCCACGTACAGGAGATGTGCTAAGACATTAGTTGCCAAGTGTTTGTTTTTTTCTGGCAACCCCAATATTGAAATGTAACATAACATCCGAAAAGCAATTTGAAAAATAAAAGATACCTATTGTTTGAACCACCAACTGTAACCCAGCTTAGCTTGGTTTGAGGATCTAAAAGCATTTGTTTGATTTATCTATTTATTTTTCAATGCACAATCACTGCAGGTTATTTTCAACATATATGATTATATGTGTGTCCATTTCTCTAAAAGCAAGAGAAACCCTTGCTTCTGATGGCTGTCCATCAGTAGCTGAAAATTGCATTGTCTTCATGTTATTTGAGTTGTAATGCTAATTGAAATCAAGGTTTGTGTTTTTTCCAGTGTTTTGTCCACCTGGGCGTTGGTACTGGTCGTTTTGGTGCTTTGTTAATCGATCAAATTTTTTAAGAACATGACTGATTCAACACTGTTAGCTCTTTAGCCATTAGCCGTTTAACTTGTTTTGGGTACATAAAGGCACAGTGTGTATATGTGTCCGAATGCCGTGAAAGGTAGTTAAAAAAACAGCCATTTTCAAGTTGGGGCTGATCCGTGTTCAGCCTGGATGGACGTGTTTGTGAGCTGTAGCTTAACCGAGGAGAGTTGGTGAGCAACTTTCTAGTTTCTAAATGAAGGGGTTTTTTTTGTTTTTTTTTTGTTTTTTTTCACCAGGAACTGCTAGTCCTTTGCTTTTCCCCTGGCTCGAGAATTTGAAGTACCAGTCTGTTTGATGGATTGGTACTTCAATGACTTCTCCTTGCCTTTTTTTTTTTTCAACCCATGTTGAATTTCACTCCGGTTGCTACATGCACTGAGAAAATCAATTGCAGTAGCAAAAATAATACCAAAAACCATTTTTTTATATGGTAGATGTCAAAATGGTCTGAATAAATTATATGATTTCAAGCCATTACCAGCATTTAGTGTTGCGTTGTTAGGGTTAGGGTTAGAAAAACTCAGCTTTGATAAATACTGAGAAAGCCCGGCCCTGTGCGCTTTAGTGCACAGTCAGTCTGCCAGTTAGGACTAACCGCAGTGGAGTCTCAGCCAGTGCTCTCTATAATCGAGCTGTCGTTCCAGCAGACAGCTGAGGAGAGCACCCAACCATAAATATGCACACGCCACCAAACGGGCCACAGAGTTATCCGAAATCTAAACCTTTTTGTCCGGGTTTGTGAATATTGTGATGAGTCAAAACCTCGGAGTGGGTGGTGTCTTCTGAAGCTGGGATTTTCTAACCAGCTGCCTCCATCAAAACTACAGAGGGGCTGTGTTTGTCATTTTTATTTTGCGACGGGGATTTCTTGTTGCCTTCCTCTGCTTTGTCCTGTCGCCTGGCGTGACAGAAGCACTAACATGATTAGAGCTAATGGCTGTCGCAAAAAAACGCCTTATCACTGCACTGCTTCTTCGCCGGATAAGAAATCGGGCCTTTTAGCTGGGTTTGATTGTAAAGTTCATCACTGTAGCCCCTAACCAGATCAGCTCCTTTCCATCAATTATGCCACCGACTTGTAAAGGTTAGGCTTATGGTGCTGACGTGATACTCTAGATGGTGATAAGTGAAAGAAAAAAAATAGAACGAAGATAGTCCTGATCAAGATGGAGGACGTTTTAGTGATTAGGAACAGGACGACGGTGCTGATGGTTGGAGGTAATGATTATGAGGTGTCAGCACTTCAGGACAAAGGCTGTAAAGCTGAGTAACAAGTCTGACTTTGTCCTTCTCCTCTTCCTCCCCTCCAGTTTGAAGCTCGAATGTGACAAGCTGGCGAGTGAGAAGTCAGAGATGCAGCGCCACTATATCATGGTGAGTTGACCTGCTAACATTTTATTTGTGTTCACATACAAGGAAATCACTTTCTCCTTTGCTGTGTATTTGCTGTGTTTGCAGTTCTATACACACTCTATAGTTCTGTCTACACCTTGCACCCCATATTTTCAAAGGTTTGTCATTTTGGTCTCCGCAATAGCAAAAAATTTAAACATGGGGATGATAGCGGGGGATTTCAGTTGCAATGTATCACTGAATCAAGTCGTACATCTCCAGAGAAGCAAAAAGGTGTCGTACAAAACTATAAATAATTTAAAAGATTCATTTAAAAGATTCTGTATGCGGCAAATTGATCGACACTCCTTTTTGGCCCATTGAAATATTGTCACTGTCCATCAGGAGAGTCACTTGTATCTGGATGCTTTCAGGGTCACAAAGGATCTATTTTATTGCTGATTTAATATATTTGCTATTAATAATTAATCTGCTCCATTCGACTTGGTTTTAGTGGGGGTTTTTTTTGCCTAGAATTGCTCAAAATATTCACTATAAGAATGTTGATTAAAAAAAAAAGAATAGGTGAGGTTGACTGGAATTGCTTTAGATGCTTGCTTCCTTTGTGTTTCTGATGTTGGGTATACATTACTCCTCTCTCCAAAACCCCTTTCATTTTAATAGTTTTCTCTCACCCCTCCATCTCGCTCCACGCATTCGTGTTCGCACACAAACGCGCACGCAGAGACGTGCTCGCCGGCTCTCTGCTCCACCTCGGGGGCTAATCTCATTGTTGCTGGCCGTGGCTGTGTAGCCGTCTGATGTTTTGCCTCTAATTGATCCTCTGACTGGCTTTAATCTCATCTAATCTGCGCTGCCGCGCGGCTCTCTCCACAATCAGCAAGCCAGCAGGGACACACAAAGCAAACACAAACATGCACACGCTTCCTCTGTGTGTCTGTGGACAGGCAGCGGCTTGCACACACTCTGGTATTGTCATCCCTTCAGAAGAAACATAGGGGATAGAGGGGCCCATTCATAATGCAGATTTGGGAAAATCTTAAAAATAGCAACACGTACATGTATTTTTTCTACGCATATTTATCAGTTTTGAATTATACTACAGGTTACTGCTGACTTAAGCATTTACATTTTTAGAAGAAACTCAGCTCCTTTAAGTACCCACATTTGTAACTTATTTTGATGGTCAGAAAAACACTCAGCAAAAGGTTTCCTCACCCACAGGCTGATGATATCAACACACAGCGGTGAGAGGAAAATGGGAGGTTTTCATTGGTGTGTGCTGTTTGTTCTCATCGACGCCCTGCGAGGCAGAATGCTGCTTTTAGTTTGTCCCCCCCCCCCCTGTTATTTTAGCCTTTTTAGAATGTGAAATGGTTCAAATGGCTCACTGCTAAACACGGTCATTTTACGAGTAAAGTGAGACGTCTGCACGTTCTGTTGAGACTCGCCAGGTTGGGGCAGCGATTCATAACCCTGTTGGGGTACGACGTGCCGCGTTTTGCAGGCGCCACGGGAAACGAACCAAGCGCTCAAGTTCCCCAAATATAACAAAAGACTAACGGAGAGAAATCCTGTCTGTAACGCCACACTCTTAACACCTTTAGCTTTGTAATAGTTTTTAAAAAGAACAGCAAAAAAAGCTAACTTTGATTGGCTTTGGCTCCCCATCTGTAAAAATAGTATTTTTCTTAACGTTACAGAACTAATTGGGCCCATAATGCTTTGATCTATCCATTTATATGGCAGGCCTCACTCAGGGTGTAATCAAATTGCACATGGACACAGATGGATTTTCAGTTGTAACCATCTTTAGATTTATCTCAAAATGTTGCTGCAAAAGTGAGCTGCAAATGCAATATTGCTGAACCCTCTCTCCTCTCGCAGTTCCAGACATAGACACACACCTTCCCGCTTGCACATAAATGCACCAACGCGCACACACACACACACACACACACACACACACACACACGTTTCCACTCCATCAGTAGCCTGCCCAGTCTTGTATCCCCACAGCAACCTCCCCACTCTTGCTCTAATAGCATATCAGGTTGCCCCACTCCCCCCAGCCAGAGGCAGCACCTCCATTTCCCAGTGCTGTAATTACTTTAGGGAGCTTCCGCGTGGGCAGCTACGGAGAAGAATACACAGCGTGTGTGTTTGTGATTAATGTATGTGCACACGCATTCACATTCAAGACACCGACAGCGTGAGACTGAACGGAAACAACAATATTGTGCATTTTTGTGTGCGCGATAATGATTAAGTGACATAAATGTGTGTGTGTGTTTGAGAGAGAGACACACACACACACACTCTCTATCAACACTCTGAGATATCAGTGTGTTGTTTGTTTTCCAGTGACAGAGCCAGACCCCTGCAGCCAGAGTGGGTGATTAACAGGGTTGATGCCTAAAAGGTGGCCCTCTTATTTACAATGAACACACACAACAAAGGCTCTTTTTCCAACTGCCTCTCCGTTTCTCCCATCATTTTTTCTATTTCGGTGTGAGGAGGTCCACATGTATGTGTGTCATTATTGGAGGACGCTGTCGGATCGAAATTTGGAGTGTTTTTGTTACTCAGCCTCCAAACATGTCTCATAATGAGTTTAGACTTCCTGGTTTCGAAGGATGAATTTTGCTTTGATTTCATTGTTTTTTTTATTACCTGAATTTGATCTTGTTATCTTTCAAAGTGTTTGTCGCAAGGTCTGGCTTCTCATTTCAGAGGTCTTTGGTAAAAATAAAACCCATTCATCCCCATTTTTGTTTTGTTTTTTAATTGACTAGATCCATACACGCCAAGGTGAAACTAGGATTATACAGATAAAAAATGGTCGGTTTAACATTAAACCAAAGATTATAGCAGTTGTTTTTATGGAGCTGAGGTTTTGTAAAGGAAAGTTCTTAAGTCGATGCGTTGTTGTTTTTTTTTGTATTTTTCCCCCTGTCAAATCGAGCTGAACAAAGAACAAGCTCATTTAAAAAAAGAAAAAGAAAAAAAGCACAGTTGTAAAAAATAAGGGAAAAAAGCCCTAAAGAAACTGTTACCGATCACACCGACTTGTCAGGATAGCTAATTACTGTTGGCAACATGAGATAATAGATCTTATTCCACACTAATGAATACACAAAACTTTTCTGTCTCTGCTACTTTATGGTGGCAGCTGGTATTTAAAAAACTCCAAAACCTATCCCACTTACAGACGTGAAGAAAGAAAACACAAGCTGGCATTCTGATTGACAGCAAGAGTCATAAAATCCCACAAATATATAAATATTAGTGTGACTGATGTAGTATGAGACACCTGCTTATAAGCATATTAAAATTAGTGTAAAGATAATGGCAATGCATTATTTATAAAAACAAAGAACTGTTCCAAGTATTTACCTGTGTCTGAGATTAAATACTATTCAAAAACTTCAACAAAATCTGGACTTTATGCCTCCCACCCAATCCTACTCTCAGCCACACACCAACTGGTGGTTTTCCATTAGTACCTTCTCAGCCTGATACGCCTTGCCATGACTAATTTTTGGTGTTTTTTAAAATGTTTTATTACAGAGCAGGGCATAAAAACTGAGTGTAGTACTGATAGTTACTAGTGGAAAACCCCTGGGAGATGATGAGGTTTTCTGAGCTTCTTCAGACCATTCAGAGACGACGATTGTAATGTCTTTTGCCTTTGTTATTTTTCCATTTCAAGCCTTATGGTGCATATGGAGCACAGATGTTGAAAACTTGGCCAAGAAATGTACCGTCTAACCGAATGCACATGTAACCTCCACCATCATTTATCACAGCTGGTCAGCAGGATGTGACACTTGTACTGGTAGTTTGTCTTTAAACTGTCTATGGTCTCTGTTCTTAAAGTGTATTCTTCCTCTTTCTCTTTCTAGTACTATGAGATGTCCTATGGGCTTAACATTGAGATGCACAAACAGGTAAGTCTACACGAAATCTTGTCCTGTATCAGAGTTAAAGGGGTTTAGACACTGTAAAGTCTCTTTTTCTGCTATGCAAATGCAGAGTGATGATGTAGGGTTATGGAGATGTATTTTGCCCTGTTTAAATGTTTTCTACCAACAGGAATGGTGTTATTAGTTCTATCTATTTTTCAAAATTTTGGTCACTTTCCTTTGCAAAAGAATAATGCAGTGGAAAGAATTCCACTGATGATCATTTGCAAAAATTAAAAAAACATAAATCCAGCATATAAAACAAATATCTATATGTCTTCTCAGTACTTTTTAGTCTATGTTTATCGTGTACTAGGGTTTTGATCATATTTTGGAAGGAAATGTCCTTTTTTCTTTGCATTCAGGTGTTAGATGGATGTTTGTCATGTGCCGGGCGGCTCTGGGTTGAATGTGAATATCCCTTTAAAAACGACACGTTTTATTTCAATTCGCCGTCAGTTTGTGATCGGGGGTTACCAGCTGAGCTTCGTTTTGTTTCTATGTTTCTACGTTTCCTGCGGATTTGGACTCGGCGAGGATCCACAATGTGTTTAGCATCAGAAAATTCACAATGCAGAGAAGCCTCGATCCCAGCTTTGGAAGCGGAGCTGCTGTACATACATCAATTTCTGTTGCTGTAGCCGGGGGAGCAATTTATGCTTCGCCTGTAGGTAGGAGAGAGCGATGGGCCTCCAAAGGGCCAACCTTTATCGGTGACCTCATCTCAAGCTGCACATCCACACGCACACACACACGCATACACGCACACACATACACACGCAGATGCCCTGTGATTGACGGCGCACGCTGACAACCATATTGGAAGAAGCGAGCATGCTTTGACAAATGGAGACAGAAGTAGCAGCTTCCATGATTTAAAGACCTGCACATTTATGCACCCACACAAACCATGAGGCTGGAAGCCCAAGACAGGCACTGTGATGCATGCTGCTCACACACACATACACACACACAGAGCTCTGCATGTGTATGTAACTGCACTCAATATTCCGCCCCCCCCCTTCCTTTATCTCAGCAGAGGGAAACACAGGCACAAGTCAGGTTGTGATACTGGACGTTTGCATATTTCTGTATCGACTGTCTGCTGATCGGGGGGATAAAATATGACAGCGTGTGGGTTGAGCCTGCCAACAGGAGCCTCACTGTGTGTTCCGGCGCCTCCTCCTTCAACGAATATGCTTCAGTTTGTGTGTGTGTGTCTGTGTGTGTGTGTGTGTGTGTGTGTATAGCTGGCACATGTTCAGAAGCAGCTGCTATTGTGTGTGTGCGTGTGCGTCCTTTGTGCACTGTGTGTGGGGGTGCCGCGAACGGCTACTTCCATTAGAGAGTCGAAATTGAAGGGAATGTGTGGAAACGAGTGTCGAGAAGCCTTCGTGTCTCGGCCCATTGTACAGCTTCTCCTCCTCCTTCTCCCGCTTCCTCTTTTCCTTCTCTAGATCCTCATTCCACCACAATCTCATTTCCCTCTTTCTCTTTTCTCACCCACATTCAACTGCTCCCTCCTAACCACTTTGTCCTCACCACTCCTGTCTGTTGGCTTTTCTTTTCTCTGGTCCCTTCCACTGGTATCTCCTCATCTTGTATTGGAAAGCAGCAGTTTCCCATTTCCAGTAAATGCTTGAGTTGGGTCTGTTTACTTTAAGAAAATAAAGAAAAATAAAAAAATGGAAATCTCCTGAAATGGAACGGAAGTATATTTCAGTTATTCCTGCAATATCTTTTACATGTGGTTGTTTAATAGAGCTTCACAATCGAATAGAAATAGATTGTGAGAACTCTAACGTCACCTGGCTGGAAGCAGTTCTACAAGCCCCAAATAGTGAAATCCATACAGAGAGAAAACCAGGACACTTAAGAAGTCTGCGCAATGTTATGTTTGTTCAGGCTGTCTTCCTTATAAACACATTCTTAATCAGCTGGAGCCCATTTTTGTCCCTATTCGCTCACTCCTTTGAAGCTGCTTTTTAATACAAAGGGGAAGCTCCTTCAAAACGACCAAAAAAAACAAACCGATTAACATCGCCCCAGTTTCATATACTAGTATTTTACGCTCACTCGAAGCTTCTCTGTAAAATAAAACAAGAACTTTAGGAGAGACAGAAAGAAGCGGACTTGCATACAAAGAGAGGACTTGAAAGAAAGCGGCGTTTTGGGAAAGAAAACTCTGAGGGAGAAGCACAGACGAGGAGACGATGGAGTCGAGATAAAAAAAGTAGAGACGGAAAGCGGGTTGGCTGGAGAAAAAGGGTGGTGATAAATGGACGAAAGGGCACAGAGAAAGAAGAGACGCCGCGGATGGCACGGGGCGATTTCTGCAGGGACCTTTTAAAGAGACATTTCCGAGATGTCAGGGAGATTGTATGTATAATGATGAGCGGTTAGGAGCGGAGCGCTTGATGGGGCGCTGCGCTCTGCATGCCTAATGAGTGTTAGGAGTGCCCCTCTTCCCTCATCACGCCAGGAATTAGGCTCTAACACAATTACTGCTGCTTTGTAGATCTCAGACGGATTGGACGATTACCAACCAAATGTGATAACGGAGCCACATGTAGGAAAGATAGGGAAATGTGCATGAGGTGAAGGAGAAAAGACGGAGTCCCTGCATCAGTGATTTGTTAGTCTGCATGTAATTACCTTTGCTAACAAAGAGTTTCGAAAGGAGTGTTAAACACAAGCAACTTAATTAATTGTGCGCATGAAGGGATTTTGATATGTCTGATGTGTGTGTCTGTGTGTGTGCGTGTGTGTCTGTCTGTGTGTGTGTGGGAGGGACACAAGGTGTATTTCCCCCAGATGAGGAAGGTCACGGCATACGTTTTTCATACTAATGAGCGCGTGATATGAATCTCTGAAAGGCAGTTCACATTAGACGAGGACTTCTAAGTAGTTTTTTCTTTGCCCCTCCATAAAAAAAAAAAACCTAAAAAAAGATAGATGTAAGCCAGCGCTGCTGTTCGAATATTTTTGGGTTTTGTTTGGGCAACGGAGACGAGGCTGTAGACACTTCTGGAGTCCCACTGTGGATTCAGTTAGCATAATGACTGAAACGGGGACGCTTAGATCCAAACGGCAGGTGTATGATGCGTTGGGGGATCCAGCAGAGGAGACGTGGCGTTGCTAATTCCCAGCTGGCTCCGGTGTACGTTTGGAAAATGATTTGGTGAATAATGAAGTGGGACTTGGCAGTCAACCCCCCAATACTGCAGCTCTGCGCTGAAGGAATCCTTCACTTTACTCTTCAACGTCTGGGATCAAACGTTTGTTCTTATACGGGGGTCCACATGACTGAGTCGCCATCTAATCACGTGATTCCCTGGCCAATCAATGCCGTTAAAAAAAAATACTTTTGATTTAAAAAAAACTATAAACTCACTTTCTCAAGATTGTATGAATATTCCAAAGTGGTTGAACTTTTCAGGAAAAAAACACAGTGCTTTTGCATAAATATACATAATTCATTATATATGATTTATACAGAATTCATATTAGTATTATATATATTATATGATTTATATACATAATTTATTTGACTTGAAACAGGGAAACTGGCCACACCAGGCCGGTCAGCATTTCCACCGTGCAGTAAAAGCTCCCTTATTGCACACTACAGAGCCATAGTCTAACAAAATAACGTTATCCAGTTTTTGTGGGTATAGTGTCAGAATAGACCTTAAACTTCAGTGCAATCTCTAAAACACTTCGCTATCCGTGTTTCCATGGTAACCCCACCTGTTCTTATTCTTTTGGAAACCGGCGCTTCGACCAATGAGTATTAACCCTGCCTATAGGTGTCTCCTCCACAGCCTAGAAGACTAATAGTTGTATTGCGGGCACAAAAAAAGTGAAATTAGAGGTTGTTAAGGGTCAGGAATCATCGAAATGCCACAACGAGGTCACAAAAGAAGGTGACAAAAGCCGTTTTTAGGTGTGTAGTTGTGTAGCTTTGTTAAACTTACACTACTTTAAGGTATAAGAGTGGTCTTTGAACTGGGTTACTCTCTCTCTACAGGCTGAAATAGTGAAGAGACTGAACGGGATCTGCGCACAAGTCCTGCCCTACCTGTCTCAGGAGGTAAGCACACTCACCCTGACCCCCTGACCCGCAGCGCTGCTTACATCCTGAAATGAGATCAGCCTCATTGCCGCCTCATTACCTCTCCACCTCTGTGACTCCTCGCTCAGCATCCCTCCTTTCTCCACCCTTCATTTATCATCCCTTTCTTCCCGCGCCGGCTTCCAGCCTCAGTTTTCACTTTCCGATCTCCACTTTGACCTCCTCTTCCTCTCCCAGGTTTCCCTCTTTCGTCTGCCCCCCCCCTCGCCACTCCGCCCTTCTTTCCCTTTTCGTGTGCGTCCGTGTGTGTGTTTTTCTGCCAGTGTAATAAATGGCCGTGTGATTCAGATAAGCCGCGCTCTTATCTGCCCTCAAGGGAGATGACCCCCACCCATTACAGCACACCAGTCGACCATCCATTCTCCACCGTCACTCAAGGCTTTTGTACCCCTGTGTGTGCGTGTGTGTGTGTTCATATGCTACTGGATTAATAGCTAAAAGGCCAGAGGGGGAGGTGCATTTGGGGAGTCTTTTGGGACTATTGATATTGATCTAACTTCTCCTGCCCCCTCCCCTAAACACGCCCTGTGTCTGCAGCACCAGCAGCAGGTCCTGGCAGCCATAGAGCGGGCCAAGCAGGTCACCCCTCCAGAGATGAACTCCATCATAAGGGTACGATATTCCGTCCCCGTCTGCCGACGGCTTGAGAAATGCGAATATTGATCGGCGTGATCGATTGTCTGTTGCTTTAATCGCTTTGTTTATCGGCGTTGTGCTTGTGCGACAAATCTCCTCCTCAGAATGAGTTGTGTGTCAAATGACCCACTCCCCCGTCCAAATGCCTTAATTTGGTTGTTTTTTTGGTAGCACTCTTTCTCCAGGAAGCATCATGTTTGAGGATTATAATGGAAGGCTTCCGTCTAAAACACTGAATCACTGCTAATTGGATATTAAGGGCTGCAGTATTTTTATATTTGCGGCTTTAATATAAGTGAGCTGTCTCTCAGCATCATCATCATCATCATCCCAGAGCTGGCTATTGTTGATGCGCCATCATTGTGCTGTGAGTCCAATATAGGCTAGCCCGACCCCTCCCCCCCATCACTGTGAGGAATAAATTACAGAGTTTCTCCTGTCTTTGTGTTCTGGTTGGATCACAGAAGGTCTGTACTTGTGGCTAAAATGTCACTTTGATCCTTATAATTGTATCCTTCCCATTCGGGGCACATGGAGCCGTCGGGTTCTGAATCTAAAGCAGAGCTTTTGAGTCGGAGGTGTAGCTAAAGTCGCCTGATGCTGTTAAATCGGTCAGAAAAAAACAAAACAAATAGGGTTTATCATGTTGAGTGTGTGCAATCAGCAACTTTCTGTAAATTCAATTAAAACTCACTGTATGTGCCAATAGATGTTTTTTCCCGTTAAGATTTTTTTCCCCTGGCGCTGCTCTCTGCGGCACGGGGTTCTCTCGATGCTAATTGCACGTATTGAAAATTCCATAAATTATGAATAGGAAATGTTTTCCGCTGACTTTTCATCTTCCACCACTACGGGTGCCTCTGTGGTGACATCCTGTTGAGCTCAGTCTGTCAGCGCTGGGCCTCAGGGCGCGCTTTACAGCAGGCTTACGGACTCCCCGTTTTTTACTCGCACCGGGCTTTAGCTGGACGCCGCGTGCTCGGCTTCCCGTCTGTGCCTAAGCTGTGTCTGGTTGTCTTCCTTACAGCAGCAGCTCCAGGCTCACCAGCTGTCTCAGCTCCAGGGCCTGGCCTTGCCCATGACCCCCCTGCCCCTGGGCCTGAGCCAGCCGAGCCTCCCCGCCGTCACCACCTCCTCCGGCCTCTTCTCCCTCTCGTCTCTGCTGGCCTCCCAGGCCCAGCTGGCCAAAGAAGAAAAAGCCTCTCGCGAGGGCGTCGACAGTCACCGCGAGGAGGACGGAGACAAGTCTGATTAGATGGTGTTTTCCCCCCCTCAGCTCTGCTTTTATCCAGAGACCTGAACCCCCGGATCTGAGCCTCTTCAACCCCTCCAGCCTCTCTTCCTAGTCTCTCCCCCTCTTTGACCCTCCCAACATGGACTTTCATCCCATCATCACAGCTCCAGCTTCAGAACCATTCCTAATCCCATTATGGGACGAGCTTTGGCACTCTGGTATCGTCATATTTACAGTAAAGGGGTTTCAATATCTGCCTCCCTGTCTATCACCATGACATTGTCTGCGTTATTGTGGAAACTTTTCTCTTTACTTTGAATCCTGCCCCGCTTTTGTGTTCCAGCTGCGTTTTCCTGGCTATTTTTTTTTTTTTTAAATCAGAATTTCATATTTCTCTTCTTTTCTGATTTTCTGCCTCTTGCTTCTCATTCCAATTTAGTCTGGGTTTTTCCCCCTTTAAATGCCCCACTTTCTTCCCCTCTGGTTCCACACAGGTCCCTGTTTGGTAGGGCAGATTCCAAAGGCAGAGTGCCCTGCTTTCTCCACGTCACACAGGCAGGGTTTTCAGGGATTTCTTTGACAGGTTGTAAAGTCATCAAACAAAGCAAAAGATTCCCCCAAAGGTCAGTCTCCTTAAATCAAGAATCCAGACGAGACCAGCAGTTTTGGCCCTTCAGAACGGTGAGCTTTATTTCACACTGAAAGTGGGCATTGAGGCTTAACGAGGGGCTGTAAAAGATCAGGGAAGTGTATAAACATTGGCCTAAAACATGACTTTAGGAAAAAAAAAAGTATTAAAAACGAAGTTCAATTAATTTTGTGTAATAGAAATAGTTTGGTCCTCTTTTGACCCCTGTGAGGTGCGTTGGTCAAATCCTCCTCGATCCCTTCCAGAGGGGCAGCACAACATTCCACAGAATGCTGGCAGCAGAGGGCAGTGTGTGTCTTTGTAGAGTCCTTCTCTTAAAGATTTGCAATCCGGGCAAAACAAGGACAATTACTTTCCCACCGAGTGCACCGTTTAATACTCAGACGCTGGAGATTCTTTTCTGCGTGAAATCGGCGCCGCAAAAAAGTGCGTCCACTTTGATTTTTTTTAAAAGCCCGTAGGGGGTTTATGAATCTTCCCGGTTCACGCTTCACTTTACAGACGAGCTGGGAAAAGAAAAGAACCCCAGCTGCCGTAAATCCGTCTCAAACACTGTACGTTACCATGCCGGTTGGACACATTTGTCACTCGGCAAATTCGAGGATTTGTGGTCAGTGCTTTCAACGCAACACCGAGGAAATCCGTCAGTTAGGTTCACACGTTTCCGCAGCTGCTAGGACGAGGAAAACCATCAAGTGGCTCCCACGGCTGTGGTTCCATTAGGCCTCTTGTCCAATGAGCGTTAGCGACTGAGCAGTACAAACATCCTAGCTAATCTTCCCATAGCAGGTAAAGTTAGCCAAAAGCATTTCCACTTCCTTCCCAGAGGATTTTGCGTGGCGTCCTCTTGATGTTTTTTTTATGAAGTTTCCATGGCCTCCTCAACACGAGGCCAATTGGTGTAGGCCTGTGCATGTTCAGGGCTCGCAGGGAGACTTGTTTTTCTGGGGGAGCCGAATCGTTTTTTCAAGTGTTTATTCTTATAACGGAGAGTAGATGGCATCAAATTTGAAGATCAGCCTCAGCCGAAACACTCAAATAAACATTTCAGGTTCAGCTACTCGAATTCGTCTGCCTGCCCCCCCCCCCCCCCCCCCCCCGATTTTTCCGCCATCTTTCACAGGCTGTGTTTTCGCTTTCCGAATTTCGTAGCATCAGTTTTCCCAGCATGCAGAGCTTCGTGGTTAATTGAGCCCTCGTTGTGCCGGACCTCGAAAGACAGCATTTTTTTTAGTCTTGGAAAAAAACACAAATAGTCTCTCATCCTCTCACCAAATGGCCGACCTGTGCAGGTCCCCCCCCGCCTCCGCCGTACCGATGCATGTCTGCGAGGACCCGAGGTTGATTTCTTTCTAGTGGAGACATTTTCTTTTCTTTTCTTTTTTTTTCAAACAATGTTTGATCGGAACTTTGTGATCAGCTCGCTCGGTATTTTTCCTCCCTTTTTTCTTTCTATAGTGCTCGATATAAACTAGAAGGAGAGCTAAGAAGCTGATGTTCTAAACATACAAATGAAGTTCTATGTATCTGTTCCAGTAGCTGGCGCGGCTCGCCTCTCTATTTATACATAGAAAGCTTTATGTGTATATGGCTGCATCTTCTCTTGTCTGTTCTGAATGATTCTTGTGATCTTGTGTTACAAAACTGATGTGACACCGTGGGGAGGGGAGGGGAGGGGGGGTAGACTGCAGTCTGTTGACCTTTATAACCCTTTGGCCCCCTGTCCTTTCTGATCTGCCCCCATCCCGCCTCATCTTCTTTAAAGCCCGCACCCCCCCCCCCCCGCTTACCTGCCATCATAGCGTGAAGCATTGTAAGCGTTATGAGCTTTGTAAAGGTCTTTTTTTAAATACTTATTTTGTGTATAATGTAAAACTAAAACTGTGTACTTTGGCAAAAAAAAAAACATGTTTTGTGTCTCAAATCATAGCTTCATTTAAACAAGCCACAAGAAAAAAAAAAGAAAAGAAACTATTAAGAAACAACCTACAACAAAAATTTACTATAAATGATATGAAATGTTCTGCAGTAAGGAAGGACTTCTTGTGCCTTACAAATAAAGTCAATCAAATAAAAAATAAAAAAACATCTCCTCTCGCCTTTGACTGTTTTATTTGCCACTATTTCCTGATCCTAATGGTTCACCCACTCCTACAGACCCTTTCCTAAACATGTGAACATCATGGAGAAGTTTAATTTCCAGAATTCCATTTAAAAAAAAAAATCTACTTTCATAGATTACAGATTCAGACCCTACAATTTAAATGATTTCAAGTATTTATTTGTTTATTGTTACGGCATTTGTGCTTCCAGCTCATAAAACCTTCAAAAGGGAATTAAAAAATGTTGAATATTATGAAGAAATCACCATGTACCTCTCAGTATTTGCTGAAAAAAAGAAAAGAAATTGGGATTAAATCAATTGAAATACGATGCTTTTAAGACATGTCTGTCTTCAATAGGTTAGGAATCCCTTTGCCCTAATGGCTGCCTCGTGGCATCGGCTCCTAATTTTCCTCTGAGAATAAAGAATCGCTTAAAAAAAAAATCCATAAACGTAAAAACCAGTGGATTCTCATACAGATCCTCAGCAGAAGGGATCATCAAGTCCTCTAAAACTGGTCCCCAACCCCTGGGCCGCGGACCAGTCCCGGGCCGTAGATCAGCTGGCTCCGGGCCGCCCAAGTAATAATGAATCGTTTCCGTTGTATTTATTCTCCCAGTCTGAATAATCTTTTATTTTGGACAATCTTTTATTTTGAAAAATGACCGGATTCTCTCGGTTCCTCGGGCGCCCAAAATTTAACCCACAAGTTCGAAAAATAAGTAGAAAACAGATGTCTTTGGAGAGTTTCTTTCAAGAAATTGAGGCCACTCGGCGTAATATAAAGTTGGAAAAATAAAGTTGGTCCGGTCCATCCGAAAATTGTCGGGCGTTGACCAGTCCTCGGTGATAAAAAAAAAAAAGGCCAGGGACCAATGCTCTAAAACCCTCTACCAGAGCACTGCGGTGACTTTGGATTTAAGGAATCAGAGACTGGACTTCTGCTGACTGGACATTTGACACTGGACCTCCATCAGCTTTGGTTCTGCTCCCCACCACTCCTCCAAACACTCTGACCAGAAAAGAGGCCCTCGGACCAGCGGCCAGCTGTCCAGTCCTCCTCTTCCTGGGCCCTGATGAGAGGCGTCCTACACTGAATCGGGTTCAGAAGAAACTGACCCGAGGAACCCAAGGTTCCTGTTTTTGTGGGTTTTATTGTTGATTTAGTTTTGACTTTTTTTTTTGTGCAGCAGTGATAAAACAACAGACATAATTGACTGAAAATGTTTATTTATTCATCTGTTTATGATCAAAACAGTTAGAATCATCTACTTTTATTCAATCAACTTTTCTACGGGCAGCCAGACAACCCCACAGGATGATGTCACCACTACCATCATGGCCAAAAAGCTTTGAGAAATGCTCCATCTTTTAAGAAAGTCATGTTACAATTCTGTGATGTTTGATGAATGTTTTTTGTCTTTTTTTGTTGTGTTTTTTCCCCCAAACAAATGACTCTGACAGATTATTTCCCGGCACTTCCCGTCACGTCCACCAGGGGGAGGTGTTGATCCGCGTTTCCGGTCACCTGAACGGAGCAGGTAATTACCGGGAGTGTGAGACTCGGTGTTGGTGTGTCACACAGGAGGGGGGGAGAGAGGGAGGGAGAGGGGGGGGCGCTTCCTGTTATTTATACCGCCTTGATGAGGGTTTATCCATTCTGTACTGCGTGTACCCGGAACTGATGTGGCTCTGCCTTTAGCTCCCAGACTTAACGTGGTTTGTATTCATGGCTCACAGGCCGGTCACTTCACATCCACAGGATGACCTTTTTTTTTTCTTTTTTCTTTTTTTGCCCCAGCACATCCTTTTGC
>CAJRST010000002.1:1819300-1861025 GCA_907169785.1 Menidia menidia
GGGTCTGTGCGGGTCTGTGCGGGTCTGTGCGGGTCTGTGCGGGTCTGGATAGGGTTAATATTGTGGTCTGAAGTCCCTGGTGGAAGGCTTCTAGACTCTGAACTTAATTGGCGTGACACGGCCCGGGCCGTGCGCCAACTTGTGCTGGAGCGTGCGCGCGCATCTGTTGCCGTGCTCATCTTTTAGAAAAAAGTGCACGCTCTGACACAGAAAAAGCATCCATTTCCAAAAATATCATCTTCCGATTTGCACGCTAACATACTCTAACGTGTAGGTCAGAGGAGATCCGTGCACGGATATCGGCCAATGAGATCCAGCCGAACGCGGGAAAAAGAGAGATCCATGTTTGGTGAGGCATCATCTGCTTTAAACAGCTGCGTCTGAGCGGGAATAGTGGAAACAAAGTAGAAAAAACGGAGCTTTAATGAGAGCTCTGGCTGGCGTTCAGCTCTCTGCGGGTTGGTCACAGCGGTTTCGCTGCCAGTTTCCATTACCTAGCCCAGAGTCCGATCCCGCTCAGCCCGGGCCCTGTTTGCTCAAACGGTCCTGGCACACTAATGTGCACGACGCCTAGCTCAACAAACACGGCGTCGAGGGGAACCGTGGAGTAATGTTTATGGTGGGGATTTAGGCTCACTGTTCACTCTTTCTGCTCTCTCCGTTTCTTTATCTTACGCGGAGGCAAACAGAAACAGAACACACAAACGGAAAGCCCAGTTGTGATTGCGAAACGAGCAAACTGAGAAAGTCACAGATCTTCTTTCTCTTCCTCTCTCCCGTCCTTTTATAGCATGTCATTTTTGTTTGTGTGTAAATTTGTCTTTAGCCACATGTTAAACACTATACGCCCGAGTATGGTAGTGTCAAAAGTTAAGTAGCTACTTTGGGAATTTCATGACAGCATGGTGACTGGAAAAGAAAGGGCTCAGAAGTTTTTCCTGATGTGATGTGATGTGGGGGGTTTTGTTCCGCTAAGGCCACGAGCACTCAGTCGTTTGGCTTGCGGCTTGTTATGTGACAAAAATGATGGTTACAGAATGCATAAAACGAGACCATTCCATTGTCCTGGTTTGTCGCCATTGGAATGATTTACAGGATTTCAAAGCAACTTTCGAGTTTGGGTTTAATCTTTAGGGGCTGGCTTTTAGAGTCATGCAGCACATGTGAAATACCCCCCCAAAAAAATCAAATAAAATCTAAAAACAAGCAGATGAAGTCAAATTTCTGAGTAGTATTTCAGAGTATTATAGGTTGCTATAGAAAATCTAAATTTAAATGGTTTGGACGCTTTAAAATTTTCCAATTTAACCCTCCTTAATATATCGTCTTAAGGCTACAGCAACCTGAATAAAATCACTGTTCCTTTAAACATGGAAGAGTTTAGGTAGGTTTACCTATTCAACGGTTTTGACCTAATAACAGCTAAGATGTTTCTCATCAAACTCCCCCAAACTTGCCAAACTTTTATTTTTTATTAATGGCATCTTCCGTCGAGGTCATTGTTATTTGTTAAATTTGTTAAAACCAACGACAGCTAAAAAATAAAAGAGACGACAAATGCTTAGTCCTATTAATCTCTTCAAATAAACATTAGTGACTTAAGAAATTAGCTTAAAGATTTGAACTTTTTGGTTAGAAATATGCATGTTTCAGGTTTGTTAGACAAGGACATCCCAAACTGATATGTGAAGGCATCTGTGAGAGGAAAAATCAGAATAACAAATGGATTTTTTTCCTTTTTTTTTTTTTAACAAAAGGATCTTTTTTGTTTAGTTTTTTTGTCTGTTGATGTTAGTGTTTCAACATCATTAGCATCTCCTGCACACACACACTCACACAGACCCTCATGCACGTCGTGCCCCTCCGTGCGCGTGTGTGTGTGTGTGTTCATCACGTGCGCGCTCCGTAACGCCGGTTGAACAACAATATATCCCGCGGGAGTCTCCAAACATGGCATCCTACATTTTTCAGCGCTGACATCAACCATCTGCACACACACACACACTCACACACACACACACACACCATCAGGCATTCCTCACACACACACACGCATCTGCTGGCTCCCAGAGCCTCTCACCTCTCGGTGTGTTTTCGAACACTCTGCTTCGGGGTGCATCTGGTCACAGCAACTCCTGCCAGCGCACGTTTCGCTTCCATAAAGCATTTTACTGCCAGCGCGTTTCAGGCTGGAGGAGAAGGGGCAGGGAGAGGAGGAAGAGGAAGCCAAAATCAGTGTGTGTGTGTGTGTGTGGGGGGCTTTTCCTATTTGACTGGTGTCATTGATGAAGCAACAATAAGGCAGGCCAGATTGGACCCAGAAAACGACCTGCTTATCACCCTTAGGATTGTTTTTCTTTCCTTTTATCTTTGGAAATGATCCGGAGAAGCATAACCAATGAAATACTCAAGACGCCTTTGCCTTGTGGAGTGATGGTTTAAGCAAAAGTGTGCCCATTTTGAGCTTATTTCAATACATATAGTGTGTAATATTGTTCTTTTCTTTAGATTTTGTCCAGTAATACTCATCCTGTTTTTTTAACCACGGCCACTGAAGGAAATTCTGGTTGCTATCAGGTAAGCTAAGATTCTGCAAGTGTCCTCCATCTTATTTAAATGCTTGGTAAGATAAAGAACAGTCACAAAGGAAGGGAATACAATAAGTTCCAGTCAAAATAAAGCTAACATTAGCATGGAGCAATCCAGCTCCGACAACTCTTCGCACCTCTGGGTGCATTTTGTGAAAATGTGTTGTTTAATTTTAACGCAGCTTCCAAGAAAAGTAACTCATTACATTATTTGCTCATCTGCAAACCCCCTAATACCTCATCGTTATTCCATATGCATCAGTCGCATTTCTGGACAATGTGTAAACTAAGATATGAGAAGAAGCTGATTACGTTCCCTCAGGACTTCATTTAACTGACCTTAACGTTTCTTTTTCTGCTACAGAGCCTAAAGTAATATTGTGTAAAACTGTGCCTGCGGGTGCTGCTTCAAATCTCAAATCCAATCCTCCCCCAGCTAACAGACGCCCCCAGCAGAGGAGTTTGGTGTTGAGATTTGGCAGTTCTACCTGGATATTTCTATTTATGACGCAATGGCACTATTCCCCATTTCTCTCTTAAACAGTGAAACGACTTGAACAGTTCGACATTTTAAAGCTATTTTCATGTCTCGATGGTGGGATCGGACACTTTTGACTGTGCAGACCTGACAGGGAATAGAAGAAAGTCAAAAGAGGGAAAAGAAATGGCAAAAGAATCTGTAGTTTTTTCTTTCCTTTTCATTATTTGGTTTGTTAAACAGCAAAAAAAAGAAAAAAAAAGTGTGATTTGAAACGTAATTAGTTGAATGATTACTTGAAATACAAAACAGATTTCAATTCAATTCCATTTGATTTCTATAGCGCCAAATCACAACAGCAGTTTTCTCACAGCACTTTTCATAAAGAGCAGGTCAGACCCGACACATCCATATTTGTGACTGCTTTGTAACTTTCAGAGGAGAATGTTTTCCGACAAAATCCCATGAAAATAGGTGCATCTTTGTCATTTAGCTAAAGGAGGCCTCTCGTATCTATCATCTAATTACAGATGTTCTCTCCAGGATCTTTTGAAAAAGATCTAAATATAATCTTCTTTTGGAGAAGTTTTAGAATAAAATACACACCAAGCTTCTCTTTAGCACAAGAAATGCAGACTGACATATCAAAGAGATTGATAAACTGTTTGCCCGATTCTTTAGTTGGAAACCTGAGAATAAAGCAGTGGATCAAAAGTATAAAAATGACATTTATTAGGTCACAAGCAAAGTATATCAGCGCTGGGCTCTTCACAGACAAAAACCCCTCTCAGGGTCTCAGTTGGCCCCGAAATCTGGGTGTGATGGGCATTATATCCTTGGCTAGGTCCACCTCTTCAAAGGAAAACTGGACACAACCAAGTCCTATTGGCTAGTTACCTCTGGGCATAAACAGGCCATGTCCTAATTCATGCAGATGACATTTGAGTGTGATAACAAATGGTGTGTGTTTGTGTTGACGTAAAGACGTGGATCTAATGCAACAGAAAAAGAAAAAGATAGAAAGGTAAAGACAGAGGAGAGAGTCTGTGGTCACAACCAGAGACTTCAACAGAAAATATAGTGATAAAATAAAATAAAACAATCACTAATTTACATAGATCACGTGATAGCATACAATGCTAAGGTGAGTAAGTATAACCAAATTCTAACAAAACCAAAATAAAGAAATTCTGCCATAAATATCGGCCATTATCTGTGTCTTAAATAGAAGAATGTAGCCTGGTGTTCAGAAATAAAACACAAAAGTGGAATTCAGAGCCACACAAACGGGATGAAATTATATTTCTGTTGTCTTTTCCCCTTATACTTGACAGCATCTAAGAGATGATGGGCGTTTACCTCGTCATGCTCTTTCCTCTTTAGGAGTTTAGCATCATCAGCCGATACACGTTGACCTAAACTCTGCTCGCCGTTCATTTAAGGATGCTCAGAATGAGCTCATGAATCTAAATCTTGAATGACTGGCACACGTTTAAGTCCCCCTGGCTGCAAACCTCCAGCAATTTGTGAAACGGCCCCTACAAAACATTAAGCCTATTTTATTATGACCTCATGTTGTGGCCGGCTACAGAGCTAACACAAAACCGTAACGCACACAAACACGCACACACATTACACACACAGTGACAGACTCGGGAGCAGGAAATAAGCTGGATGAGGCTAATTATGGCGCACGGTGTTGCTGCACACACCCGGCCAGGAAGTGGAGCTGATCTCGCAAAAGTATACACAATTACGTCCAGACACGTCAATGCAGCCGGCGAAAAAAAAAAAAAGAAAAGAAGCAAAGACGTAGGCAGCCACACACACACACACACACTCGCACACACTCGCACGTACACACAGTAAAGCCAAATGTTTGCACGACGAGGTCAGGAGACCACATGTGTTTGCAGGCACTCGGGGACCTTTAACACGCCACAGGTACACATATGACAGTTTTATTCACCTCTCGTGTGTGTGTGTGTGTGTGTGTGTGTAGGCCTGTTAGCATTGCAGTCACATTCCTCAGTGTGTGTGTGCGCGTGTCGGTGTGCGAATAGACGCCCATTTATCCAGCGTCACCCAGACTGGAGTTTATCCAGACTCCCACATCGCAGGCGTAGGGTTTCTCCTCCGGCTGGTTCCTGTTACAGCCGGGGATTGTCGGTCTGTGGATCTGCGGATCATCTCGCTGACTGACACCCCGGGGGTGGTTGCGAGAAGGTCAATTTGAGACGGATATCAAGTCCAGATCTTTCAAGGCATATCTTATTTTTAAAAAACAAAGAAGAAACTGCACGAATGATATCCATTGGGAACTCTGAAACCTCGACTGAGTCGAGTAAAAACATGTCTAAACAATTTTTAAAAGAGATCTACTTAAATTGAATCACTCTCATAAAAAAATGTTCTGGAAATATATCACGTTCAATCCAATTCAAATCCAATTGACCGTAACACAATCATCATCATCCATCTGTCCTTCATCCTGTTATCTGTACCGGTCACAAGGAATCTTCAGTCAAACCATTTAAAGTCCAAATTGGTCTAATTCCTACATAGCCAATCAAAGCAAAAAAAAAAAGTGGCAGATCAAAGGAAAACCAATAGATTGCACTGTAATCCAATCCTGTGTCCGGGGTGTGTACGAGCAGAGTGACCTCATTAGTGATTTTGTCGTTAGATTAAACGAGTTTCAGGACCCCTCGAGTGACTCTTTCATAAAAAAGCCACTAGCATCAAATGTTTGGCAACTCCATGTAAAATCACCAATCACTCTGCAGTTACTGTCCTCAACGAGAGATGCCATAACCCCCCCCCCCCTGCCCCCCCCCAACCCCCCCCACCCCCTCCCGATTGTAAATGAATCACTCATAAACAAAGCTCCCTCTGAACAGGCGCTGGATTGCAAAACGGGACGTAAATAGAAGTATTTTTTTCTCTGTGACAGTCACAATTGAACAAATTGGGTTGAATGTACAGCTAACAGTTCCGGAACACACAACCGTATTTTGGTTAAATTTAAAATTTTCAAATGGATTAAAAAAAGCCACGCAAGAAATGCAGCGTGAGAATTCCGATATTAAAACATCAACCTTGTGAGTTATTAACTCAATGGCTGCCAAAGACGTCTATAGACGTCTTTTATGTTTTTCAACGAGAGTGGCTTGGGGGACGATCTGCTAAAGCTTGTCCGTAAATATCAGGCTTCTAGACAGAGTATGTAGTAACAAGTTGACCCTCTAGGTGGCAGTGCCACTTTTGATGGGAGATGAGCATAGACTGTAGGCAAATAAAAAAAAAACGTAATGGTTCGCTATGAGAGAACATGTCACCGGTGAGACGCAAGTCCAGGAAGAACGGAATAAAGTAGAAACAATTTTTTTTTCCTGATGAAAGAAGAGAGTCTACTCTTTCTTTTGGTGTGTTCGGTGTTTACATAGTCATAGCACAAACTAGTCTGTGGCTCTTGAAAAATCAGTCAAAATGCTCAAGTATGGGACTCTCTGTTCTGAAAATGGCTGGCAGTCAATGAGTTAAAAAGATGCATTAATGGGCCTTTTGAGCAAAGTTACTCAATCCCATCATCTAACAAAAGGGAACCCTGTTCAAACCAAACATTTCAACAACTTTTACGGCACGCAAAGCCACAAAGGAGTCGGGTTCTCCCTCCTTTTCTTTCATCCCGATTGACAGTGACAAATGTCAGCTATTGTTGCTCGCCCTGGCCGACGTGCGGGCTGCGGGACAAACAGCGAGCGGCGGATCCGCGATGGGAAGGGCCGGCGAGGAGCCTCCCGGCCGACGATGCAGCCGCACGGGGTCTCGGGTCAAAGGTCGGGGTTAGGGTCGGCCGGAAGAACGGAAGGAAACGCGCATTAAAGATGAGCTGGCAAAGTCAGTGGAGTATTTCTGTGCTTAAAAGGGATGATATCACCACTTCTGGGCACGCCTGCATCCAACAATCAAGTTATACCCCCCACCACCCCCCTGTGTATTCTCAGCCACACATTAATGACTACGACAGGATCCTCATGGAGGAAGAGATACATGTGAGCTGTCAATAAAGCTTTATGTCACTTTTTGAAGTTGGAAAAGTGGTTGTATTCATATCTCCAGAGCTATGTTTGTGACTAATGTACCCTATGGCTGATAACCGGACCCCAAGGCCCATGTTTGTCCTTTCATATTTTGGTGCCAGGTACATTTTATGTTCCCGAGTCGAAATCTGGACAAACTGCAAAGGCACAGCAGCAGAACCTCTGAGGACGCCACCCCCCAGAGACGAGGCCTTGGAACCTTAAAGGTACAATTACATGCATTCTTCTCTGACAGTGCGCGACCCCGTGTCACCCCAATGGAGTGTGTTCATATAGAGTTTAAATGGAAAAAGACAATAGCAGCCATTGAGATGTGTGTGTGTGTTCACTTAGTATTGCACATATTTAAAGATTTAGCTATGCATCACTTCGCAATGCAGACACAGAGTTAAACAAATGAAAACGCACATCAAAAATAGACTGCTGTGCAGCCAGATTGTGTGTAACATCTTATCATGCCTATGAATCCTGATATTTTGTGTTATCTTCATTCAGACGCTTGTAGCCGACTTTTTATTTTCATTTCTACACAGTTCAAAGCAGAGGGAAGAAAAAATTAGCGGGGAAGAGAAAATCTTTACTCTGGATCTCTGGAGTGTTTGCTCGCTGTGTGAGAATGCAGATTTTGTGTTACCGGATCCCGTGCGTGTGTGCGCAGTAAGAATAGCAGCCACTGAAATTAACGGCAGAATTTACCGAGCATTTATGTTGCGTGACTGACAGCGCAAGTTTGTGCGCGCGAATGCGTGCGCGCGCGCGTTTAATAATTGGAACTTCAATGCCCACAATCCCCACAGACATCCTCACCTTCCCTCCGCCCTTCATCGCCCATACCCACTTAACAAACTGGGTCGGTTCGCCATTGGCCGGAGTGTCTGATGGCATCAGGAGCCAACGTGGGGTCCTCTGAAGGTGATTGGCTGAAAGCGCCAGCGCTTCACCCAACCAGAGCCCGTATAAGGTTTTCGCTCAGAGGAAAACCTTTTAAGGTGGAATAGAGGAGTTGTTGATATCTTTCTCTACAGTGTAAATTGAGACGTGTTACCATGAAACGAGAATACTCTCACCTTTTAGGGCATGTAGGCGATTTAAGAATAAAATAGACGACACGCGAAATTATCTGACAGGTGATACGGTCTGATTGTAGTTTTCCTATGTAATTGAGTTAAGGTTGATATAAAATACTGCTGCCTTTTTATCGTAGTCTGGTCACAGCTTGTTTGACAGCACCTTTTGTAAGGAATGTACGTTTTAAGTCATGGTATAATGGAGCTTCAAGAGTTATCTAAAATCTTGACAAAATGGCTTTGACACACCATATATACAACCGTTTGAATTGACCCTAATTCATGGCGCTTAAATGTCCAATTTTATTATTTCTGTTAGCCTAAACAATGTCTTACAGTATTTCCTGCGCAGTCGCCGCGAAGTTCTATTGTAATGCTCATGTCGCGTATAAATGACGTCACGCGCCGATATGCCCATCTTTCTGATTGGCCACGATTAGTAATTTAGAAACTAGAGCCGTAAATGATAACGGAAAAGCGCCATTAGAGTCTTAAGCTAATTGTTTGACACCAGAGTTCGACAACAATTCGGTTAGTTTAGCCACTGATAAATATTAGCTACATTCGGATAAGCAGAACTCAAAAAATGTCAGTTAAAAGGAGCACTGGTTCTTCTCATGTAGCCTAATGATAAACACCTTTTGGGCTCACTTGGCCTGGCTTGGTGTCATTTTACAAATAGATATTCAGAAATGTGGACTGTTGACATTTTTAATTAGACTGCTAATGTCATTTCAGTGTCTGGCTTTTACAGCTGAGGTCCCAGTATTTCCTTTTAGAACTGTTCCAATTATGATTATCAGTTTTTTGTTTATATTTTTTTCTCCTATTTGGATGCTCTCAAGCACAAGGTCAGTGACAACATGTTGTTTTTTTCATGTTGTGGGGTATTTTCTGGAAGTAAACAATTTTTTTAAGGGCTTGTTTTTGAGGATTAATAAAAAAAAATACTCAACCAAAGTCTTAAGGATGAATGTGAGGGGCTTATTTGAACCTTATTCGATGGTTTTTCAAATCTGAGGGAGCCATTTCTAGTTCACATGTGCTGTAATCTACACGAAAAAAATGAAATGTACATCAAATGGCTCTGGTTTGTTTCTTTTGTTTTGTTCATACTGTCAATTTAAGCTCATGGAACCTGACAAATGTGGTCAGATTCATGTTCTTTTCTCCATAAACCTGACTGGAAACTTTGAATTGATGTCACTCCAGCCCTGTTTGTATCTTTATCAGTGTGTATTTTTGCCCCACTGCCCAATGTGAGGAGTCTGGGTAATAATTACCGTCATGATCCATTCTAGATAATTAGTTAATGTTGATTAGGGCTACATGGAGAAAGGTGGGGTTTGGTGGTGGTTGTGGGACACAACTGAGTGACTGTCTGTTCATGTGTGTGTGCGTGTGTGTGTGTGGTGGGGGTTTGACATGAAAGAGGAAAGACAAAGCTGAAGGTATGTAAAGAAAGCCGGCAGGCCTGGAGCAGGAGACGTTCATCCTTCGGGAGGTACAAATTTCCTCATTAAAATTGATGGCGATCTGCCAGGTGGCGTGTCGTGTTGCTTTCTGCGCGTTGCAGTCGTCTCTCAGCGGGAGGTCTCTCGCCCTGACTGGTCGCCAGCTTGCGTCTTTCCCTGTGAAGCTGGACCTTTTGACCTTTTCGGTGTCCAACCTCCAGCCTGGTAAGAATCTAAAAGGGATTCGTGGTTTGGATGTAAACAGGCGGTAGTTTTTGTTGTTTTATCAAATTTTGGCTGCTGCCTCTTTATGATTCACAACTTGATATGCAGCGGGAACTCATCTTGGTGTTCTATGACTCCATTGTTTTGATTTTTGTTGTCCAGTGACTGTTCAAAGTTCTCTTTACTGATCTGGAGTGTAACTTTTGTGGAAACGCTGTCCCACGTGGTCATGGATGATAATGATGCATTAACTTATATCTTTCTATAACGATAAGAAATGGACAAATCCAAGGTATCACTAGTTCATCTGCTTAAAAAAAGCATGTTTAAGCTTTTTAACATGTGTTATATTGCCTTTTAAGGATGATGTTTACATAAAATGAGTAATTTCTGTCATGGAAACAAAGTCACATTTCGAGCAAAAAGCAAAAAACAATCAGGACTGATATGAGAATGTTAAAATATGAAGTTAAACTGGCTGGAAACAGTGCATAAGCTGCTGAAAAGATGAATATACGTCCATGAGATTTTCATTTTCAGTAATAGATGAAGGCAGGAGCTGATATAGCAACTTCTTGATCATGAACTTTATCACATAGCAGTTCAGCAGAAATTGTATTCTGTTAGGTGATACCTTGGATTTTTTAAAAGGTTTTTGTCGCCATTCTTACATGCTTAACATCACATCTCGTCCTTTAAGCTCTAAAATGTGAAGAAATTGGTTTCAATTGCATGTTTTTTTCTTCCTTTTTTACATCTCAATAGGAGGATGTTGGCAGAAATTTGAATCTACAAGCAAGTCAACACAGTGTGGTGAATATTAGAATATATGGATTGTGGTCAATCACAAATTAAAGTTTTTCATGATTTACCTTTAGATTCACTAAGAAAATTGGGGTTTGATTAAAATCTTTAAATGTCGGCACTGTTTTGTTTTGTTTTGTTTCAGTAACTTCATCCACTGGTATATTTCTCATGCAGATGCTTTGGAGCATACTGACCTCTGAACGACAGACCTGGTCAAGGGAAGAGGCTCCGCTGTGGCCATCTCTCATCTCAAACTATATCTGGTGAATGTGAGTGTTCCAGTTTGAACCTTTTTTTGCATGAATTATGATCGTGTCGGTCAGCATTTTCTCCAAAAGTGTTTGATATTCTTAAGGCGTTAAAAAGTGTTTATTCAAGGATTTTTCCAGATGTCCACTCAAGTGGACAGCACACATTTCCAGATATCTTACTTATGAAATATGTGAAAATATTTGGACATTTGTTAACAAAATGAATAAACATAGAACTTTGCATGCAACTCATCTTATTTTCATATTCGCTACTATCTCATCCCTTTTTCTCTCTCCCACTAAACCCTTTGATTTATTTCAGTCCATCTCATCTCCTCCTTTGAGAGTATATTATCATGGACATATTTTATTTTTTATTGCATTATTCATCAGTGTCCACTCCTGTGGCTTGTGCGTATTCAAAACATAAAAAACCCATATTTACATTAAAAAAGTATTTCAAATAGCTGAAGATTGTGTAGGATTCAACTCTATTTCAGTCTATTTCTACTCTATTTAACCAAATGTCACAGTTTGTGAATTTTGCACCAAGTAATCTATAATCCTAAAGATTCAGTTTGGCAAAAACTGCCAGGAAAATGTTTCATTTGCAAAAAAGTGAAGAACAACAAGGCTTTTAGATAATCGAATATCTTGGATTACTTCCCATAGGCATGGATTGGTTTCATCATCCCGGGTGTCAGACTACTACATATACATTTATTAATAGATGTCTTAGTTTATAGAGACTAAACAAGTATTTAGCAGCGCTTGACCTCGTTGATTGAATAATTGACCCGTTGGCGGCAGTAAATCATGACCCTATTACCTGCTGTACTGAATGAGATGGATTTACATTGCAGATTTCCATGTGCTAATCTACAGATTATCATCAACAACTCCTTACCTCCCCAGCTAAACAAAAACAAATAATTTTCCTTAATTCATTTTAGACTTACTTGCCTATATCAATACGACATTTTTCCACCAATCGTTTCTCAATTAAAGTGACACGCAGGCCACCAGCAAGAACACCTTTTGTATACTCTGTGCAAGATCCACATTTAAGCAAACTTGACCGTGACTTTCAGGGAAGATTAACATTAAAAAGCATTAGGCGTTCCCAAAAGGGTCTGTAGTGTTTGGTATAATAGGATGTTTGTATGTGTCCTTAATTGAGGCTTTGGAACTGCCCTTTGGCTGACCCTCCTAGTTTTTCAAATGCAGTTCCAGTCTTGCTGGAAATCCTCCACGGATGCCAGGACCGACTGTGTCCGAGTCCACTGTGTCGGATTAATGGCTGTTTGATCAAGTTCAAAGGCAGAGCTGCCCCGGATAAACTCATTATAAACAGCGCCAAAAGATGTCTGAGCCAGCCCCGCGCACTGTACTTGGAAAGTCTTTAAATAAAAGGGTTTTAGATGGTCCAGGTCCATTCTTGGTACTCCTGTAAATAACATTTGCTCGAGTGCCAGCACTCGAAAGTAGTCGGGTTCCCATTTGCATCCCGCCGCCGGCTGAGATATTTCTGGGGTGTTACAGTGGTAATCCTTCAGATGCCCAACTCACTGATTTTGATTACATCCCTGGCGGTGAATGGACGTTCCTCTCTAGGGGTGCACGCAGTTTTCATAAGTAGCTTTACGACACTGCATTGCTCTAAACCTGATTTATGTTCCGAAAATTCTATTCAATCTTGCTCATTTGTAGAAGGCACGCTATCTCTGTGCTGAATGTTGTTTAGAGAAAGAGCTTTAGAGTGCAAATTCAGATGATCTAGTGAAATGTAAAGGTTTTTTTTAACCAAGACCATCAAAATAGTTATTCATATTAGCTCAGAAATTCAAAAACCAACAAAAGTAGATAGATGGCTTTACCTGGTCTAAGAAAAAAACAGTAATACAATTAATTACCATATCTGATCAAACACTCAGGGATTTATATATATTTTAAATGAATGTATTTTTGCTGTTTTGTTTGGTGCCTTTTAACATAATATATACATATATATTTGAAATGCATGTAAATGTTTCATTGTTCCAATTTTCTTTGGAGTACAAAGGCAACCAGTACACATCCAAAATCCCATAATCGTATAATAATCAGATTAAGGGAGTTCAGATTAATACTGACACGGGAGTCAAATACAGGTCAAATTCTGAACCAGCCTGAGCTGATGAACAGCTCTAGAAACCGCACGACGGTGGTTTGAAATGCAACAAAAGTAACAGAATGTTATATTCTCAACATTAAAGCAAAAAAGTGTGGCTGCTGTATTAAAGAGAAACAACCTGAAACCAATGTTTTATTCACAACAGAAAATAAAATGTCACATCTATAAAAAAAAAAGAGACTTTTTCCTGATATATAAATATTAAAGCCACCTGATAATACATTAGGTGCAGTGTGTTATTTAGCATTGTCCTGCTGAATTCTGCCACTAAAGAGCGGTCAGTTGTGAGCATATGCTGCTCTAAAACCAGTAAACGCCTCTCAGCGCCGGGGGCATCTGTCCACATGTCTGAACAACAATAATGCACTTTAATCTGAGCACTGGTTACGAGCCAGTTGATTCTTCTTCTCTCTAGAGTGTAGAATCCATTGTCTTTAATGCTTTAAAATGTCATATTTCTAATCGTCTGACCTCTGAACAGAACTGACCCCTGCCTAACCCGCTGTAAATGTGGATCCTCCTCACATGAGCCCTCCTCTTTGCATGACAAGGCTGTAACCAACATTTGTGGGTGGTGGAACCGTCTTTAGTTACGAGACTCTGCCTCTTTAAGGTGCTCTTTGTATCCACTGTTAAGTTACTCACCTATTTGCTAATCAACTTAAATAGTGTTTATGTTGTTAATGCATCTTTCTCTTATTCTTTAGTTATCTGCACTTAAAATAAGGTTTAATTGCTTATCAAAATATCTTTTTTCTTTGTAGAGAGATGAAGGGACAACAGTTTTGTGACCGGTGCAAGAAAAGTGAGTGTCTCTCCTCATTATTTTTCTAATAGATCCCATCCATCTGCTAGAAATAAAAAAAAATGCATGCAAAGAGAGGGGAAAACAAATCTTAGGGGGTGTAAAACACTATAAAACGCAAAGTGGCTTTAAATTTAGGGTTTTCCCTGATAAACTTTTGAGTTAATTTGAGCAGATGTTGGGAGAAAATGCTTTTAAGACATATTCAGGAGCTGGTTTGGGAAGCCTTAAATAACATTTACCAATTAACCTGGATTTGCGTCTTATTATGGATAATTAAATATATCCCATACATATGAATTGTTTTGTATCGTCCAAACTGGCTAATATGTTCATCACTCTGAGAAACCGAGCAATCACTTGTTTGTGTGTTTGTGTAGCTGTTGTGAGTTTTGTGCATGGCTAATCGGGCTTTTGCACATTTGCATCTTGATCCATTTCCGTTTGAGCCCCAGTCTTTGTGCGTGACCGATCGCTTTGTGCGTCTGACCACAATTGAAAATGTATCCATCTCTTGCCTCTCTCTCTCTCCCCCTCCGCCTGACCGGGAGTCTCTATCTCCTCGGTTCCACCTTAAGAGGAGCTTTAGCAGCCTGTCGTGTTTGTGTTGAAGCCAACAGGCACAATATATTACAGTCTAGGGCTTGCTGCTGAAAAGCCCGCTGGATCCTTCACTGACCTGCTGTTCTTTCCTGCTTTCCTCTTGCGTTTTTTTCCCCCCCTCCGTCTTCTTCACGTTTAAATTAAAAACAAAGCTCTCACTCTCTCCGCTCCCTTCCCTCCTTCCTCTCTCTTCTTCCTCTCCTTTTTGAACATTTTTTTTTTTTGCTCTCCTGCTGCTGCAGTCAAGGCTTCAGTGTGTCACAGGAAGGGAGAGAGCTGAGAAGAGGACTGTTTCGTGGTGCTGAGTGAGTGTTTATGCCCGTGCGTTCCCGCCGTCGGACCGCTGGGCGAAGGGGGGCACGAGAAGAAGAGGGGAGAAGAGTGGGAAAAGGAGGAGGAAAAGTGAAAGAGGGGAGCGTGCCCAGACAGAATCTCTGTCTCATGTCATTGCGCGTGGACCTTGACTGATCACAGGAGGAGGAAGGGGCCGGGGTGGGGGGGGGTGGGTGGGTTGGGGGGGGGGGGAGGTGGGGGGGGGGGGGGGGTGGTGGTGGTGGACGACTCTGTGAAAGGCGGATGAGGAGAAACTCTGCTTTGGGTTTTCACTGGGAGAAAAAGAAGACAGGAGCTAAAGTCGAGCGTGTTCAAGAAAAAGGAGTGGACGGGCTGACTGTTTCCCGGCAGTGTGTCAACAGGAATTTTGCCCCTAAAAGATAAAGACGGGAGAGAGGAGAGAAGCGTGGAAACTGCTGAGCTCAAGCCACCCGAGGGGAGCGGGCAGAGGACTAACGGAGAGTGAGTGTCCGGGGGAGTGTGACCGGTGGAGGGCGGAGGAGTGGAGGGCCAGGGGACTAACCTGGCCATCAAACGGACTGGGAGCCTCTCCTCTCCAGGGACCATGTACCCTCAGGGCAGGCATCCGGTGAGTTCCTCCTTATGCGTCTCTCTCGCCCCCCCCCCCATCTGCGTGGTTCCTGCACTTTCTCAGATCTGCTTTGTCACCCGCTTTTCCCCTCTGCCTCCTCCTTGCGTCTATTCTCTCACTCTTCCCTTCAACTTCCACCATGGTCTTTCCTCTCACGTGCCCCCCCTCTGTCTCATTAATAGATGTATTCCCGGGCTGGTTCCCCTTGCCCTGCGTCCATTTGGTTAAGTGGATTGTTCTAGGTTAGGCGGGGTGTTTGGGCTCAGATCGTCTCTGTTATGCCCAGATACGCACCTCCTGCCCCCTCCTGCCCCCCTTCAGCAAGCTCGTGCCTCCGACCTAATGAGTGCCCGGTAAAGTGTGTGCTAGAACAGTGTGAGGGAAGCAGAAGTTTGCTCATTAGATGTCCGTTTGCCAAGAAGAGCTCACGAGGCACCGATACGGAGTGTTTAATTGACGCTCCAGTTTCGCCTTAATTCATTTCCATTAGCCCCAAAACAGGCCACGAAGTACAAGTGCTTCCCTTTGCACGCCTCTTTAAAGTCCCTTACCTCCTCCAGTTTCAGCCTCCGCCCGGGGTGAGAATTTGTAATGAATTTAACGGCGGGGGTAAGCGAAAGGTTGCGCGGACTAAAGAGCACGGAGGTATGAATGACGGCTTAAACTGAGTCGGGCTTACGCCATTCATTTCGCAAGGGCCCTGATCTGGTTGCTATAATCAGATTTGGTTGCCAGTCTCTTTGTATCTGCTGCAGATTGGGTCAGCGGCCACTTTGCCTCGCAGTCAGCCGTTCAGCCAGGCAGCCAACCAGCCAACCAGCCATCCAGCTATCACATAGAATTATGAATGACACATCCACAAGAGGAAGGCACGAGGACTCTGTTATGTGTACAGAGAGAATACTAATAAACCAGCCACTGGAAAGATGCCGATAAACAGGGAGAGGTTAAAAACAAAGGAAGACAGGGACGAAATGAAGGAGAAGCAAAGAAGTTTTCAAAAAGTTCTTCCTCAGTGAAGAGGGTTGAAAAAAATATGGAAATGAATGAAAGAGGCGAATGAAGAGCAGAGCCTGAACGGAGGAACGTTCTCGCCTTTCTAAGCCAATCGGAGCGCTGCCTGCTGCCACACTCGGCCTTTTTGGATAAAGCTCAACGTTCAAAGTTCGACGAGCCAAGTTGGACAGATCGATATCCTCCGTTTAGCTCTTTTGTCTTCGTTCGGTGTTTTTCCTCTCCATCATTCCTCTGTTGCCTTCCTCCCGCCAGCAGAACTTTATATCTGGTTTTACGCTAGTATTGGTCCACGAACGGATCCGCTTTATCCAAATTTGAAAGTCAGTGTGCGTGTTCATGATGATGTACGCCTTTTATGTGTGGTTACTCCTTTGTTGCTTCCTGGATCTGGTCAAAAGCCATGTGTAAGATGAATGATCAAACAATAGTGTGACATGGTTCTCACATTGGAAAAGCTTTCATTGTATGTGGGATGTCAGAAAAAAACTCCAAAACAAACCAAAGATCTCACATGTTACTTATGCAATCTACATAAAAAAACACATCCTTACTAAGGCGTTTGTTACTTCTTTAATGCGGCAGAGGCTGAAGAACTCGTCACATGTTAGTAGGACTCCCTTTGATACAACGGCAGTATTCAGAGTCATGCAAATGAGACAAGGTTACAAGTTTGAAAAAAACGATTTGGAGTCTTTTATTTCTCTAAATCGCTTTTTTCCAAAGAGCTAATAGATTGTTTCAGGCTGTAAAGTATTCCGACCGTGATCTAAAAGCCCCTCATACGTTACCTGGTTAGTCAGGGGAAAAAAAGGAAGAAAAAAACACCCTGTGTTTCATCCGCCTGCCCCCTGTGCCGGGTTTCTCCATTTTATGACTAAAAAACACTAAAAAAGAAGGAAAAGACGTGGTTTGCCTTGAAGGAGGACTAATGGTTTACTGTGAACATGGAGGTTTGCGCCCTTTTGTGGGTGTGGTGCTGCATATTTCTCCGTTGGTGTCAGGTGGAGGTCATGGTCCAATTTCCTTTCGGCGTTCTTTGGATACAGCCCCTTTCTCCCATTTTCTCCGGGTCCCATAAAGGCGTCATCGGTGAGGAAAACCTTCCAGGCTCGGTCCAAGGTCTGAGGTCCATCACTGTTGTTACCCTCGTTTCTATCGGAGAAGAGAGACTTTGTTCGCCCCTCTCTCTGGGGCTAAAAAGGGGTTAAAAATGAGAGCCGAATTACGAGTGAGGCCGTAATTGGTTCTGCTGGATCTTTTTTTTTGCGCGAAATGATATCAGAACTCTGCGTGCACGTGTCTGCGCTCATGCATAAAACAAAGCTAAAACAAATAAATATTTGGTGTAACTCCCCCATCCCCCCCCCCACCACTCCCCCCTTGTCTTGCTTAACTGCTACTACTTTAGCACTACTTTTTAAAGGGTCAAATCATCTCAGAGGACTTGGCGCTTGTCTTCTGTGGATTTGGTTTGTCTTAATCTGTCTCATCACGTAATCCTCCACCACAATGTGGAAATCAGGACTCTTTTGGGGTCATACCATCTGTTGGAGGCCTCCTGGATCCGCTGGCCGCTGGGGCTTATTGTTTATGGCTGGCTGTGCAGGCCGTCCTGCCGCAGAACGGGGGTGCAGGCAGTCAGAAACCCCTCCTGAAACCCCTATGTGACGCATAAACACGCCAATGCCTCAAACATGCACATCTGATGTGTGTTTTGTGTTTGTTGGGTTCTTGTTGGGGTTTTAGTGTGAGTTTTTGGAAGAGGAAGGAGAAAGGTAAGCAGCAATAATAACTTTATCTTAGTCTATACCACAATAAATGACCACTTTGTAGGTGTAAGTTATAACATTCAAATGACTAGCCGAGGATTTAAAGTGACTGGAACTTTTATAAATGCCCCGCAGTTAAAATATTTCATCATCCTTCAGGAATTTGACGGGAAAGGGCTCCATCTTTTTATTTTTGGACACGAAAAGAGTAAAGCTTACAATTACGATAAAGTTCAGTCATCGTGTTTTCACACCACTTTTGAATTTCCACCACCGGGGGAAGATAAATCATTTTTCTATTTGTCTTCCTACATTTGGTATGTGTAATGTTTTGGGTGGCACAGTGTGGCTGAGTTTATGTATACGAGCTTGCTAATTCAGGTCGTCCTATGATTTTTTTAGTGGGGGGTTGAGGAGCACACAGATCTGCCCGCTTGCTTTCACACTCATTGGACCAGTTTTTTTGTTTTGTTCCTGCAGCTGCTTCAAACATCTTATTTTTTTTGCCAGCATTTGTGGCTTTAATGACCCCCGCTAACACTCAACAGCCAAGAGTCCCACAGATGACATTATTCCCCCTTTCCAATCGTCCCTCTCTTCACTTTTAATTTGATTTAGCCTCTCAACGGCCTTATTTAAAAGCCAAAAAAGCCAAACGAGAACAATGCAGCTGCAGACCGCAGAGCCGAGAGAAGTCCTGTGTGCAGCCCACAACTTCTGATCAGACATCAGCAGCCTCTCAGATTAAGCCTGCTCCCTGATTAAAAACAGGCCATTTTCTGTCCACAAATCCCGCGCCCTGTGTTCTTTTCTTTGCCATTAAAAGGAACGATCTGAGCCGAGCCTGGACGGAGTCCACTGGCTCGTGCGCCTGCCAATCTCCCCCTGGTTTGTAATCCACCGCTGGCCCGGCGGCGGACTGGTGAGCCGCAGTGCTAACTGGCTTTCTATCAGACTGACTAGCGTAGCGACTGGCTAACCGGCGTTCCGACTAGCTTATTGATTGACTGTCGGGCTTTTGGTTTACCGGCCGGTTGGCTTGCTGACTGATTGTTGGCTCGGTTGCTTCTTTTTTTTTAGTCTATGTGAGCGATCGGACGAAAAAGTGAGCCTCAAAAACGTGCGCCTCGACAGGGCCCGGCTAACTGTAAACAGGCTTGCGCTGCAGGGATTCCAGCACGGAGACGCTCTAGTTGTGATGGGAACTGGGATGTTCTTGAGGAAATGATGCGGCCGGCCCTTTTAAAACGGCTCACGAGATGACGGCTGATGTGGAAGTTCCACTCTTCCCTTCAGTCCATCACGGTTTGAACCAACGGGCACCGACACTCTTCCAACACACTCTGCATTTCTCAGCCATCCTCCGTCAGGCCTTTTTTCCTCCTGAATATTTCACCAGCCACTTATTATTTAATGCGCTGGATCCGAATGTGTCCCTGCTTGTCTCAGAGACACGCAGGAGGGGGGGGGGGGGGGGGGGGAAAGGGGGACGAAGGCGGCGGGGGGGAAAGAAAAGAAGAGAAAAAGGAGGTGGAGCTGTGAGAGGAGGAAAAAAATGTCTGTGGGTGTTTTTTTTTTGGGTTTGAGTGAACGCATCCATGCATGGACATGCCTGCTTATACCGTGTGAATGCTTGTTTGTAGGCAGAAAGTATGCCAGGGGGCAAAGCGGGGAGATTGAAAAAGACAAACACGGCGGGCAGAAATGGTGTCTCTCCCAACGACTCCCAGACACACATCTGTTTTCCTCCCTCCCTCCCTCCCGTGCCGCCGGTGGTGGCTCGCTCCGACGGTGACAGCCGACCTGACAGAGAGACTGACGCGGGGGCTGATGGAAGTCGATTGACCTAATACTCTGAAAGCAGAGGACAAAAGTTTGACTGGAATCCGCTGTGGCAGCCGGCGAGACCCAATCGTTGGTGGATGAGTTGCGAAACAATTCTCAGTCGCCGTGTTGCAAATGAAAGAAGACAGCACAGCTCTATAAATTCCCAATCTGTTAATGGCTTCTTAGTCTTTTACTAACCAGCGACAGTGACACCAGATTGTCACACAGCTGACCTTTGCTTGGACCATGCAAAAGGGGTGAAGCATTCATTTTTACCCCTGTTGGGAAAGCAATAGTATTTCTAATAGAAGCACAACTTGCTTTTTTTTTTTTTAGCGTACAAACACAAGTTTATGGTTCGTATCTGATCAGATGGAGGCTCTGAAACTGACAGTAACAACTCGTGGCCGGAAAAATTGGGTTCTTTTCGCCTGTGTTCCAGCTTATCCTCTGTCCCACCGCTGACCGCCGAGGGCTGGTCAGCGACAGGACACAGGCCCGACTATCTATGAGTCATCGTTAGCAGAGATACAGAGTGTAATGTCCCCTTCGTGTTGTCATGGTGACCCTTCGGAGAGATTGATATGTACATTGAACCGTTAACTTTTAGCCTTCAGGGCCTATAAGGAATCCCGGAATGGCTTTGCGTGGGATGAACACTCTCAGAAGTCTGATGTAGGCAGATGGTGGTAGTTTAAGGAAGACTCGCGTAACCTCCAGGCTTATTGGAAAGCGTTCAGATTCAGGGATTCTGGTTTTTCGTCACGCTGCACTTCATCCGGATGGTTCACACATTGTTCATCTGATTGACATTTGACTGTAATTACATGTTGAAGAAAGAACAAACCTACGCAGCTAAGAGGAAAACTGCTAGCAAACCAACACCAAAGGCTGTAAGCAGTGTTTTGTTTGTTTTGTTTTTCGGGGGGGTACTGAAACAAAGACATACCTTGAGGGGCACCATAACATTTCACATGGCATCTTGTGAAAAGTGAAAAGGGTTGTCGTCATGTAAGACGATTCAAGGATCAAACACCCATGCTTCCCACAGGGAGATGAAATATGAGGATGCACACACTGGAGCTCCTGTCTGACTTAATAAAACAGGAAATATTTGATTTAAATGAATCAATTTGCTGAATTTTAAGAATTAAATGATGATCATTGTATTTAGGTAAGAGGATTAGGGCCACTGAAGAAAAAAAAAATAGAATTCTGATTAAAAGAGAAGTCAGAATTCTGAGATGAAATTCAGAATTCTGACCTTTTTTTTATCTGAGATCTCAGAGATTTTGTTTTCATGTTTTGGAAGAAAATCAAAATTCTGAGAAAAATAGTCAGAAGTGAAAAAAAGACAAATTTTCATGTTTTGGAAAAAAGTCCAAAGTCGCAATTGAATTTTTTCTTCTTCAGTGGCCCCAATTCTCTTCCTTAGTACCGAATTTGACTTTTTACCGTTTTCTTCTTTGGACATTTTTGTGCTTTGGCAGGTCTCAAATTACCAAAGCAGCAAAGATATGAACAGCGTTTAAACGCTCAAATTCTTGAAACATTTCACCCTGTCACGCCATTGCATTTTAAAGAACGCCTCAGTTTTTTTTTCAGTGATGCTCAGACTTAATGCAGAGGTCCTTCAGCACCCCTAAAAACGCACTAGCTAATCCTCTGTCTTTGTGCAACCGCATGCTCACATAACACACATAACACACATAACAAGTCCCTTTGCTATTTAATCAGATGTTGCGATCAACAGACGTATTTTTGGCAGCGGAGCGCCCCAACAGACGCATAGGTGTCGGTTAAGGTCTGGGTGTCACCTCCAGCCTGCTATGTGATCCATGTAAGAGGCTTCAGGCACCGCTCCTCTTGTCCCCTCTCTCCCCGACCCCTCAGATAATCCCTCCTAATTCTCCGCTAGCCGGTCCTGCCCCCTTCCAAATAGTGACCGACTGTTGTCCCACATGCCGTTCCTTGCTTGTGTTTGTGTGTGTTTGCGCACAACTGACCGTTCCCCTCCCTCCCCGCCCCCCCTTCACCTTTCTCAGGTCGGTCCAGGTTCTCCCGTGCTGGACGACGGGACGCTATCACACCAACACGCACACGACATACGAAAACGCGGGAGGCCGAAGTCTGTTTTTTTTGGGCCCTTTTGTGATGTGCTTACTGCGCCCCTAACAGTCTGGGCCGCCATCTGCTGCAATACAGGAGCGATGAAACACACACACACACACACACTCACACACACACACACACACACTCACGCACGCACTCCAACAACAAATGTTTGTTGTGGCGTACATATGGCTTGACTTGCTTATGCCTCAGTCCTTAAAACACTTCGATGCTTTGTAGGTGCAGCTAACGCAGCTCGAAGCTCTATTGTGTCCTTGAGAAGTGTCCATTTATTGCTGTAAAGTCTAAACTAATTCCAGGCCGGCCTTCCGGACTGGTTAGCGGAGGCAGAAGTCGGCGCGAGCATCTCCCGCGTGAGGACTTTTGTCGCTCGTTTTTTCTTTATTTTCCTACTTTTCTCTCCCGTGTTTCATTCCCTATTTTCACTCGGGATGTTCGCTAGTTCAGGGTCGCCGCGGCTCATCCGAATAGGAGCAAGTTGCAAATCAAAAGCTGAGCTTTTTTCTTTCTTTTTTTTCCCTGTCCAAAAGATGAAAAGAATTCAAATCTCCCTCATCGGCGCTCCGCTCGGGCTGCAGTGTCGACGCCAACGGATCGGGCGTATAATCCTGATCTGACTATGAGCTTTGTTATATGACTTGGAGCCGCTGATGTAACCTGCCAGCCGCGCTAATTCGGTGCGCTAGCGTGTGTGTGTGTGTGTGTGTGTGGGCAGGGCAGCAGATGGTGGGAGCGGTCTGACCACAGGCCGACGGACAGTGCGCGGGTCGGGGAGGCCTCGCTCTTTGTCTCTCCCTCTCTCGTTCTCTCCATCACCCGGTCCTCTTCTCCTTAGCCTCTGCATCGGACAGAGGAACGGTCGGCCATCCCTCTCAGTCAGGAGGACCGCGCCGCTCTTTCATCATCCGTCCTTCTGCTCGGGCTTTTCGTTCCTCCATAAGAATGTCAGACGAGTCTGCCACCCCCTTCATCCATCCCTCCATCTGTCAGATGGTTATCCATCTCTCCCGACTTTTGTCCCTGGTCAATCCATCCACCCACCCCCCACTCCCCCCTCCCTGCATCTGTGTACTTCAAAGTGTGAATGTGCATTCGCAGTAGTGTGTGTGTGTTTGTTTGTTGATTTGTTTTGCAATGCGCTTAGGGCACCGTTTGTGTGTGTGTGTGTGTGTGTGTGTATCCAGATCGCTATCTTTGCCCCCGATCCCTCCCTCCCTCCCCTTTCCCCCCAGTGTGTGCGTGTTTGCGTGGATTGAATCAAGGTCAGAGGGGATCTGCTGGCAGACTCTACCCCCCCCCCACCCCCACCCCCGAAACCCACCCGCCCGCTGGGTGTGTGCGCTCGGTGCCCATCCGGCCACCTCCACGTCCCCGCTACGCTAGTTTAGCCCGGGCTTAGCCCAGGCCCGGCAGGATTAATTACTGGGTGAACCCGCCGCGTCTCTGACCTCCGCCTCCGTCCGACTAATTGAAATCTAATTGAACTGCGCTTGTCTAGACAAATGGAGCCCCCGCCACTGAAACCGCCAATCTTTTTAGCCTTAGCCCCGGGCTGGTGGCCACCCGGAGGCAGTGCAACAGCAGATCTGCGCTGCCCACTTTGGGAATGATGGAGAAGTTTAAAACGATGCACGCAACAGGTGAACAAACGATAGAATAACAGGAACTTTATTTTAACAAACACGAGACCAAGCACGACACCAACAATCTTTAATTGGGAAGAATTAGCTCCGATTTTTCCCAAATAAAGATTGTCGATGATACTGCTCACAGGCCATTTTTCCTATCCTTGTTTATCCCCTTTTCTCTTCAGTTTGTAGTTCTCTCTGTTATCCTAAAGATGCTGGCTCTTTTATTAAAATCTTAGTCTAACCCAAAATAATAATCCATCTTTAATTCTTTAATGGCAGAAGTATTAAATACTGTCTGTTCTTGTTGCGATGGTCTGAAGGGTTCACTGTGAGAACAGTCACTCGGATTAGCCCGGAATACCACCTGAATAAGTAAATCTGTTTGGAAAACGTGCGGATACACGCCGAAACCGATGCAAAAAGGGCAAAGACGGGTGACGCACTGTAAAAGACACGGCCGTGATTCCCACGAGGCTGGAAAACATCACCCATCTTAATTGGGAAGAAAGGAGAGGATAAAACAGAAAAAAACAAGACATTTCCTACCTAAAGATTTCCTCTGAGAGCTGGCGGCCTTGTCGGCGTACTCCAGCCCCCCTCCCTTAAGAAAACCAAAAAAAAAGCAAGCATAAAAAACATCGACGGTGTCCTTGTTTCTCCAAGTTGGTGGGGACTTTGGGGGAGGCGGGGCGCCGCCCCCCCCCCATGGGAGTTGCTTATTTTGTTTGGCCTTCTTTAGCTTTTAGCAGGTGAGAGCGATTCCCCGCCATAAGTTATTCATTTGATGTTTCCTCCATTCTCAGCTCTTTGTAGGCTGGAATACATTAGCGGGCGGGCAGATTGGATGGGATGCTAATGCTGGAGAGGGAGCGAGAGGAGAAGAAAGGGGAGGAAGAAAGGATGAGGGCGGCGGAGGAGAGGTGATAGAATCGTTAGAGGAGGAGGAGAACAGAGGCAGAGGGCACGGTTTTATGATGTGTGGGAAGGGGAAGTGACCTTCCCTTTCACTTTCATCATGGCTTTTTTTATTTTATTTCCCTCCCTTTGCCTTGCTTGCTGACGCACAGATGCGCAAGCGTACACAGAGCTGTGCTCGTGTGCGGTTGCTGCAGAGTCCCAGGCACAGAGCCTACATTCTTCTCTCATTTAGTCACACACACGTACACGCACACGAACCCCCTCTTTTTTTTTTTTTTTTAAATGAATCTTTTCTTTCTGCCTATCCCACGTGCAGGTTCCCTTGCAGCCTGGCCAGTCATTCAAGTTCACAGTCCTGGAAACTCTGGACCGTATAAAGGAGGAATTCCAGTTCCTCCAGGCTCAGTATCACAGGTAATCTCTCTCACACACACACACACAACATGGGGAAGACTTTTTCTAGTTTTATGATGAAAACGGAACATTACGATTCCGCTCTATGGAAGTGGATATCGATTTCTTGCATGTATCAGATACTGATGCTAACAAAGTGTGCAAGTGATTTCCTTTGACCTCTAGTACAAAATATTGGACACTAATCGATTGTGAGCTGTAGCCCGACAACTGAGTGCAGACCCAGTGGTTTTGAATCAACGTGACACCACCTTTATCTAAAAATGTCCACGAAAAAAAAAATTAATCGCATTTTTTTTTTTCCAACTTCTACATTTTCCGCTTTTACATTTGAGAAATGATGAGTCATCCAGCACCTGGAAGTGCTGATTTTGGGCCAAATGACCCCTTTCTCAAAGAATGAATTATAGAAAAGCCTGCTGAAATGATTTGAGTTGAACAAGGAGAGCAGTCAGGAGAGAAGAGGCAACCTCTGTAGCTTCTGTTTTTACATAAACATATAGAGTCATTAAACAGATAGCAGTATAAAGTGCTCAAAACTACACAACACTTATGTTGTAAGAGGTACACACCTTGGTCTATTCTTTCAGAATATTGGTTTTGGAATAGTGGGGGGGATTTTCCACACTTGAGTGTTTCAGATTTGAAAAGCTTTATCTGCAACACTGTTTCGTAAATCCGTCCCAAACCATTGCGTTGATTTTGAGATGCCTTTAAAACTTAGTCGTGTAATTCTGTGAGATTCACTTTGTTTCATTTCCTCGACGTTACGCAAATCGTTGCGGTTAAGAATAAGTGAAGCTGTTTCATCTTCCTGGATGCAAATAAACTGTGTTTTTTCCTCCGTTTTCTTTTACTTAGCCTGAAGCTGGAGTGTGAGAAGCTGGCCAGTGAGAAGACGGAGATGCAGAGGCACTACATCATGGTGAGTTCGATTGGGCCTTTAGCGGAGCCGTGTGCTAATTGCTAGTCTGAGAAGAGTTACCTGTGGATGGTTGAGTTGAGGAGAAGTGCAGCTCACCTACTGCGAAGCTCGCTCTTTGTTTGGTTGTGCTTCGAGTTACAGTCTCCCCCCATGTAGTTTAAATGCAAGACTTACCAGAGAATACCTTTAGATTCAATTAAAAAGATCATTTTGATAGTATGAACCTATTTAAATATGAATAATAAGAGGAATAAGGTATTTTTTCCCCCCACCATGTCTTGCTCTATAGGTCCTCTTTAATTATTAGCATACCTTGTTTATGTCTCAGCACAGTTTATCCCATTTTTTTGTGGCTCTGCGTGCTAACAGCCTTAAACATTTGTGTCAGCGCGTCCGTGTGACTGAAGGCTCACATGTATCGTAAGCCTTCATCTGTAGCACAAAACCCACCCAGAGCCCGGCAGAATATGATAGGCACCATCTGCTAAGCTGCTCGCCTTTCATAAACCTGCGAGAGCAGCGTCGGAATCGGGGCTACGAGCTAAATAGACAGACACCGATGGATAGACAGGAAGTAGGAATAGCGGGCAGGCAGAAAGGCAAACAGAGTGAGGGAAGAGCGGGCAGACAGGTGAGCTGGCAGTCAAACAAATGGACGTAGAAGCACACAGACAGATAAAACCCACACACACACACAAGCTCACAAATACACAGCCCACTCATTTGTCTGTCTACACTGAAACTCAACTGTGTTAATCAGTCTTAGAGCGGATCGGAATGTGTAAAAAGTGCACATGCAAATATCTTTTAAGCAGGATAAGTGTCCTTTGTTTACCTCTTTTTTTTCAACTAAAGAAGCCCTTTGCCTCTGATTACAATAAAATGCTGTATATTGTTGCTTTTTTTTACTATTGGAAGCAACTGTCTTCCTTTTTTCTCTCATAAACAAAAAAACACTTAACTAACAAGCATTAAAGAGCCCCCTGGTTTTCTTTATTACACACAGAGTTGAGCTGGTTTCTGGTTGCTAATATTACTACCTGAACCAACCTCATGCTGTTTAACCAGCGTATGATTTTTAAAAGCAGCGTAAGTCTGAAAACTCAACGTGCCATTCCCCTTCAGTTCTTTCTTCTGATTAGAATAGAGAGCGATCAGAACAGAACTTGACCTTACAGTTAATAAAGCCTCAGTGAGCTAGCTGGAACATATTTTTCTCCTCTGTCACCTGGATGTATCGCTTCATTTCTTTTATGGCATTGAAATGTTTTTCTATCATTTCTCATCCTGGAATTAAATAGAATTCAAAAGAACAGTAAAGTGGTTTCTGAGGGTCCTGTGCCGCTAGTGCCACTTTAAATACATCACCGTTTTTCTGCAACGGCTAAGGACCGTGCAGTGACTTAGTCTCATAAAGCACACCCCCCCCTCACATTGGGGAAGCATTTCTGTCTCTTCATAGACCAGAGCAGTGGGTGGCATTTAACCCAACCTTGTGCATATTAAATGCCACAACCTCTGTTATCTCTGCACATTTCGGTAAACTGAAGATGTTTGAGAAATGGTGGAATGGCTCCGCCGTATATGTTTGGGTTTAACGCTGGGTTTAGCAGCTCCCTACTCCGGGAGGTCAGGGATCTGCAGATGCTGATGACACATCGGCGTAGCTTAGCGCGGCAGACGTTTAGCCCCGCCGGCTGCGTTATTTGAACAAGGACTCACTGCGGTCTCGCGGATGGCTAACACAGCGCTCCAACCACTTCATAGCAATGGCTCAGAACTGAGAGGGAGGGAGAGAAAAAAAAAAAGGGGAGAGAAAGAGAGGCTCAAAGGGAAAGATAGCTAAAGAGGAGGGGGGAAAAAAGGCTCGGAGAGTGTCTGGAAAAAACAACTGAGGGAGGGAGGGATACAAAGGGAAGCAGAGATAAAGAGAATAAAAGAGTGGGAGAGACCAATAGAGGGAAGAGAGATGCAGAGGGGAAGATGGAGAGGGAAAAAGGCAGAGAAGGAACGAGGGAGAGGAAATGACAAAGACATGCCAGGGGACAGAGAGAGAGAAGACAGAGAGAGTGGAGGGAAAAAAAAAGATGCTGCGAAGGGATGAAATGGAGAGAGAGGGAAAAAAAAGGAGGATGCAACACAGAGAGCAAGAGATAGCGATGTGTTTGTGTCGGGGGCGTGAAATGAAAAAGAGAGAGAGAGAGAGAGAGAGAGAGAGAGAGACGAGCGAGGGTGCATGCAGAGACACGTAAATAATGTGAAGCAACAACGGACTAGCTGTGCCCACAGAGGAGATAACCCAGAAGGCTATATTTAGCTCGTTAGGCCTGTCATCCACACTCAGGCCTGCTTCCGCAGACTGGAGCTCTGCTCCCCACGCTGCACTGCTCTTGCCTTTTACTATTCATCAGTGTTAAGCCGCTAAATATACAAGGTAGGGGAAGCAGGGAGACGGTTCCTCTGACTTATTGCACCCGGTGCGTTCAGTTTAACAGCTTAACTCACAAGATGGCACACGGCAGCACTTCAGAAATGTGCCTTCGCCCGCACAAAGCAACACAGGGCAGGCAGTCAGCAAAAGATGGGATTTTCTTTTCAGACTTCCACTTTCCGCGTCTCCATTTTTTTCTGATTTCAATTCATAATAATCACTTTTAATTGTGGGACGGCTCGTCATTGTGCATGATCAACAGCCTTTTTGTCCCTAAAAAACTATACTAAACACTGTTTTTCCGGAGGAAAGACAAAAAAAAGAGCTGCTTTGAATAAAACCAGTCATTCGAAGCCTTAAACGCAACGCTCCGCTGAGAAACTTAGATCCAGACATGTGGATGCTACTTTGTGGCGCTAGCTATTCTAGAAAAAATACTTTTTTTCTTCAGGAACTCGACCAAGTAAATAATATGATGCACTCCCAAACAAAAGGGTCCTCAAACACGTGCTATAACAGCCCGATCCACGCTGTCCAGATGATACTACAACAACCCTGGAGTCTGTTTTAGCTGGACGAAACTGACCTCACAATATCAACACATTAGGAATTGACTGTGATGGCATCCTTATGCTATACACTACTTAGTTTATAGCCTGCTTATTTGTCATTTCCATAACGCGGCAGCTCGTCTGGTAAATACAGGTTGCACGTATTATATTTTTCGCATTTCCAGTCGAGCTAATGATGATCATTAAATTGAGATGATAGTGCTGAAAAATACTAACAGACCTACAGTAATAGGCTGTGAACGCCTCTGGTGTTTTTTTAATTATCAGGGAGAATGTGACACAAACAAAGCAAACAGAGCCGAGAGAAAATATGCGGCAAAGCTGTTTTTGCTGAAAAACGGTTTAAAACAAAAATTGACAGTGTACACAGTTTTCAAATTTCTTGTTTTTTCTACAAATGATCGACTTTATTTATATATTTCGGAAAAAAGAGCACTTGATATTATTTCACGCTTGGAATAATATCTCAACTTTTCTCAAATTTTCCTCTGTTGCTGCAGTAAAATAGCACTGCCAGGTTTGGGGGGGGGGGGTGTATTAGTGTGTTTGGCTGACTGATGGAGTATATGTTTTATATTGTCTATTCCACCGGGCTGGTTTAAAGTGACAGTGGCAAAGTGTTATTTTTCCTGTTTTTTTTGTTGTTTTTCTGGTGGTTCCGAGCTCAGAGAAGCATCAAGCGACCCACTCTGTAGAGTGTGTGTGGGGGTCTCGCTCTGTGGAGTGTCTGTGGGGGTCTGGCTCTGCTCTGGCTGTTGTGTATATATAATTCATAGGTCTCAGATTGCACACGCTCTCTTGGAACTCCGCCGTGTATTTTTAAATAGGGTCGCATCGGAACCCTGGCTGATGAGGTGGGTTGGATTTGTCCGTCACATGCCAACGCAAAAGTGCACGTCGGGCTAATGTCTGGAGAGCTGTGTTCACCTCTGCCCGCTAGAGCTCGATTCTTACCAATACAAAAAGAATAAGGTCCAGGCCTGGCGTCATTTGAAAATAGGGGATAGATTAAAGTCTTTTGAGATAATAAAACCTCTCGTTAGATTTTTAGTCTCTGCATCTACTTTTTTTTCATACTTGTTGATCGTGGTTTTAGGAATTAAAGGCTTTATGATGTAATGAGTTATCAATTTCAGTCCTAAATGAATTGTTTTGGTGTTGGAGCAAAAAAAAAGTGAGGTACAGAGGAGCCATAGCGTCCCTGTATTATTGAAAGGTCAAGTTGCTGGCAACAGGCAAAAATATTGCCGCATTTAATCTCATAATATGAAATTGGAGTGAGTGAGACACGGCATATTGGATTTCATATTCCCGTGATGGGAGATTGTGAACGAAAGAGCTGTTATGTTGAATTTGAAATTGGAGCTACTGTTCAAACAATGAAAATTGATGATGTGCAGTTTGAGGTTTTAAAGCATCAAGTATCAAGCTGTCAGATACGACCATTGAAACATAGAGAGGTCATGAGAAAGATACAAGCTTTTTTTTTTTCAAAGTGATGGTCAAAGTTTATTGATAACGTTTGCTACTATTTATGACTTTATGCTTTATCTGCAGTTGTAAGAGTACAAACCAGTAAAATGGTCAAATCTGGTTTTGTTTGCCTTCCATTCATGAACAACGGTTTGAACTTTAAATGCTTAAAATGTTCCCCTTATTTTTCTACTTCAACCTAACATATTCAGAGTGGTTTAAACAAGAGCTACGTGTTGATATGTATACTACACGGAGGGAAAATAGATGTAACATGGCCCGTGTGGGAGTGTCACACACAAAAAAAAAGTTTTATGTTTCTCAAAAACCTTCGTATTATGCCTTTAAATTGTGAGCGTTTGTTAAATCCTCTTAAAAAGAAAATCCCCACATGGTTTTACAGAAGAAGGGATATATTTATTATGCATTCGGTGGCAACTTGAAATTCGAGATTTTCTCTTAGCGACTGAAAAACAAAGGAACACAGGTCAGATTTTTTTTTTTTTAACTCTGGTATGTGTACCCAAACAGCAGCTTGTGGTCTATTTAGATTTGTCAGAGTATGTACATTGATGTTATTGTGTAATTTTTTTTAAATTTCCACTTAATTTAGTAAAATAACGAGAGGGATTTCTTAAAAATATCACATTGCGTATGTGGTATTGCATCACTAAGTCTGTGGTCATTGGTTAGATCAAGGAGGAAGTGTGTGTGTGTGTGTGTATGTCTGCGTGTTGTCTCACACACCCTGCCCCTCAGGCAGGGATGAAGTGTGTGTGGATTAATGCAGCACTCTCAGCCTCTTACTCTTCTCCCAGCTCATCTGTCTGATTCAGGCTGACACACTCTGCTCTCTTCAGCAACATCACAGCCACAGACTGCTTAGGAAAGAGGGTGTGCGGGGTGGAGGTGTGAGCTGGGGTTGCTCGGAGAAGAGAAAAAGCAGACGAAACACATGGAATATGAGGTTTGAGGTTTACTGACATCAACAGAAGCAGAAAATCTTTGGAGAAAAATACAAAGAAGCAGATTTCCAAAGAGAACCAGAGAGGAAACTGCAGAGACTAAATTAAAAAGCATTTATTTTGGTCGATAAAATGAAGCATACGAAGGGGAGGAGAAATTGAACCGATATAACGCAGCAGGACAGAAGGAGACAGAATCTAAATAGGGATTGCTTCTCACTAAGCTAAATGTTGCCCTGGCATCCGTTGGTGGGAGACAGCCAGGGGATTTAAATATGGCCAGATGTAGGGAAGGATTGACTCTGATTTAAGAGCATTAAACCTGTTTGAACTGTCTGGGGGAGAAAAACCAAAGTATTCATAAAGATCGATGGACTCTCTTGGAGAGAACACGCTATATGCGTGAGTATGTGGATAGAAACCCCTTTAATTTTGGCAGCTGCTCCAGTCATTGGTCTGATGAAAGTGGTTGGAAGGGAAGCTGAATTACTGTAGACGCAGACATCGTTGAACAGCGGATCACATGTACACAAAATGCTGTTCACAAATATATCTGTCAAACGTTGATTTCTTTAGATTTTCCCTTATTGTTTGCTGTGTGGCGCGCATAAAAATTGACGTTTGGATGATTAGATTAGATTGTAAAGGTTGAGGTGACTGTATTACAAACGGTTCCAATAGTCTTTATACGGTCGTCTGCCCCAGATCTTAAATTTCCTTCATAAATACTTGAATGTCTGAGGCGCTGCACTGTCTAACCGGCCCTCCCAACTCTTTTGTAAAAAAAAAAAAATAAATAAAAAATACACGCTTGGATTGACATCTGGTCTGATGTGGAGGATCTTGGATTTTAAAAGACACCTTTATCCCAAACTGCATATCTGACCATCAATGGATTCGAAGACTTGTTTGTATCACCTCGGTTGGTGCTAGATTGGAGAAGTTGAAGAGCAACCAATGTGCTAGGATACATTTAGTTAGACAAGTAATAGAAAATATTGCATTGTAGTCAAAAGAGGGGCGCCACGGCAGTATGGTGGTTAGCACCATCACCTCACAGCAAAAAGGTACTGGGTTCGAGTCCCCGGGGGAACCAGGACCTTTCTGGGTGGAGTCTGCATGTTCTCCCTGTGTCTACGTGGGTTCTCTCCTGGTTCTTGGCTTCCTCCAACCGTCCAAATACCTGCATGTTAGATTGGTTGGACATTCCAAATTGCCCTTAGGAGTGATTGTGAGTGGTTGTTGGTCCTTGTGTGTCTCTGCGTGGCCCTGTGATGGGCGGACTGTCCAGGGTATACCCCGCCTCTTGCCCATTGACTACTGGGATAGGCTCCAGTTCTCTATTCAGTTTTCTAACGATAATGGATAGATGGATAGTCGGCCTTAAAGGGACAATTTGACACAAATGCACCGAATAGTTGACCACCACGGGGCTTTTTTTGTGGTGGATTATTTCAGCCCTCAGTCCTTCGTCGCATTGAGGACTAAGGATCGGATGAATTAGGTACATTTTAGGCAGTTTGTAGGTAAGAGCTACACCTCAATTTGCTGCAGAGCTGGTCTGCACAGACAAAGTCCTCTTCATTGACACCCACTTTGTTAATGCATATTTATGTTTCATCCTTCCACAACTTTTTTTTTGGGGTCATTCAGTCTTCAGTTTGATTTATCACCGTCGGCAGTAGCCCCCCCATCCCCCGAGCTGACGAAAGCACGCACAGAGGTGTGAAATATGGACTCAAAGCCGCTAATAACTGCTCTCACCATACTACTTATCGTAATACTGTAGGTACTATGGCCGTTTAGTTTTTTTTCAGCTTTCGTGGAAATAAATAATATGATAACCGAGGCAGACAGGCAGAAAAAAAAAGTCTGGGAATACTCAGAAAAGAGATCATCCCTACCCTAATTCTAGAGTACTACCTCTTTTGTAAACCTTTGTGAAAAACATATTTCATGCTTTGGAAATGGAGGGATCAAGATGTTTTTTTCTCCTTAAACCTTTTTGAAAACCAGCTTGTTTTTCCTTTCTTTTTGACCCGATATTTTTCGGTTGCAGAGTTGGCGAGACATGTTTAAAGAAAATCAAATGGAGACGCACATTGTCACAAACAGCTCAGTCGGATCCAAACAAGCAGGGACGGGTCATGACAGATAACGCTAGCGAAGGTTTATTTAATCACAAGAAATGCGGCCGAGCCAGACAGCCAAAGACCTTAACTGGAGCATTAAACAGAACAAAAAACAACTAACAAGTGGTCACAAACTCATACTTACAACAGGAATCCAGAGTTTCACCAGGAAAAAACATATGCGACGAATGAAGGGTGATGAATTAGAACCCGACAAAGATTGAATAAACCAAAGATCTTACGCAGTGGAGGATGACTAAAAAGGGACTAAAAGTGACTAAAAACTGTAATAGATTATCCTGAAACCTAAAGCAACAACATAACTCTGATCCCTTTGTCCAGCAACCAAAATATCTAAACACTTAAGGCAATAGATAAAATAAAAATGCTATAAACATGGTTCTGGTTTTCTTAGTTTTTTATTAGGTGAGTAAGTGTGTATTATAACTCCATTTTTTAAATTGTTATGTTAATAAGAATGGAGTTGTGTTATGGAATTATATAATAGTCCTTATTTGTGAAGTGTAGTGTTTGGTCACATGAATTTAAATATCAAAACCAATCAGAATCCCTTTTGCTTAAACAATGTGTCAACTTTTCAGGAGATTTTCCCTCCTTCTGACCCATGAGAATGACCCAGAGTGAATGTACAGGCCCTTAAATGAACCAAAATGCCTCCACTTAGACACTTTTTCCAGTATTTTTCCAGTGTGTGGGCGGGCAGAAGAAAGAGACAGCGTCACCTGAGAGACGTGTATGAACAACGCTTTTTGTCAAAGCTCAAACACACATCCACACCCTCCTACATGCTGGAGTAAACACATAGTTGTAAGCTGCGCACACACACACACACACACACACACACACACGCACACAGACAGACACGCACACGCCCCATTTAGATAAATCACCTTGGATTAGACCCACTTCTTAAAGCTTATTCTAAAGTCTGACAGCATTCTTTGCAGTGCCCATGGAGGAGGTGGAAAGAGAGAGGCTGGCACCACCCCTCAGCTCCACCGGAGGGTGGGGGGGTGGGGTGGGGGGGTGGGACTCAGCCACACGGTGAAAGACAGGACTGATCTTGGTTTTTGCCCGGTTGATGACAGAGCAGTTTGTTCCAGTGAGCAGCAGGTAGACATTAGAGGTGTGTATAATGTAGAACAGTCTGATAAAAACGCTCTGCACTGTCTTCATTTCTCTAAAGAACCAAGCTGAAGTGACATAAGCTGAAAAAGCAAAGGATGCAGAGCTGATAATGACAATGGAAAAGGCAAACTAGCCCCCTTTGAAGACCGCCTTCACTAATTTAAGGTTCTTACAACAGAAATTCTCATTTTATGAGGTGCAAATGTTTTTAGGAGACCATGAACAACAAACTAAATCTTTTAGATTTTCAATAGAGAGGACTTTTTATTTTAAGAAGGGTTTAAATTCTGTGTATAACTATGGATGAAAGAGAGATAATGAAAACACATTATATTTAGACCTAAAGTTTAAAAAGTTATGTTTTTGTCTGCTTTTGGTTTTTAAATCTTTAAAATTATATGCTTAAATTCTCTTTGGTTCATAGCAGGTTTTATCTTAGTTCTCCAACTTTTGCGCAGACATTTTTGCTTAGCACTGACACAACTGTTAGACTTAGATTTGGAAGAAGTTGAAAGATTTGAATTGGTTTGATGGAAGCAGTCTGTGAATTAATAATAATGTATATCAGCTTCAGTATCTATTACAGTTCTATTGGTTTTCACTTTTAAAAAAAATCAGAAATAACAAGATATTTGACGAAATCACAGTTTTTTCTAAGGAGCCAAAAGCTGAAAGCAGAGCACGAAATGAACCAGAGGTTAGAGACAGAAGGGGCAGGAGGACTGACGACAACTAACAGTAACAGACTAACAAACCGGGGAATCAGGGGATGAAAACGGACAAACGTTTGACAAATGTTTGACAAACGTTTGACAAACGACGACTAAATCAGAGACCTGAGTCACAGGGGAGAGTGATTTACTGAATGAAGGCAGCTGAGGACGGGTTTATGTTAATGATCTTAGCAGGAGGCGGAAACAGGAAATGGAGACAATACACCACAATAAAACAGGAAACTACAAAACCACAAGGAAAACTAAAAATAAGAACAAAGCCCCAAACTTACGACCAAACCCCTTGGTTTATGATTTTTCTTTTTTTCCCCTGATAACACATTCTCTTCCACCACTATCTTTTTTTTATCAGTAATGTTGGGGACGAACGTTTACCAGTCTTTTATTTTCTTATTTTATGTGAGATGTCAGTCCCATCTGACTTTACTGAAGTATTCTCTTATTTCAGATCTAAGAAATGGAAAACCGAAAAAAAACATAGATAGACAAAACAATGAAGCGCACACATGTTCCTCTCCAGTGATGTGTGACCATCAACGCACGCTTTCTTAAACTCGCGCACACAAACATCTGTACACACGGTGCTGAGTGCGTCTGCAGTAACACAACAGAGGGCTTTTATGAGCAGGCGTTTAATCGGAGGTGAGGAGAGCAGGATGAAATGAATCTATTAAAAAGAGACTACGACAGGCAAAAGGGGCCCGGCGAAGCGTTAGCCTGTGCGTTCTGCTGTTTGCACAACCCGCGTGGGAGACCACGCCGTGGCATATTGTGACGCGACCTATTATTCAATCAGTTTGGGTTTTTCAGCTCTGTTTGTGCGCGTTTGTGAAGTGGCTGCCCTTATTATCTGTAACCCATTAGTGGACGTCTATGGCGGACGCTGTTGGAGAACGAGATTGGAAAATCAGGGTTTTTTTTTTTTAGCTCTTTCGACTGACCAGACTCCCACAGGCGGTTGTTGTGGAAGAGCCGTGCAGATGGCACAAACAGGACAATAGTCACTTCACTGCTGCCGGACCCACTCCCACGGGACAACTGTTACTACATCGCACTCTGAGGAAGCCTTCACTCTACCAATAGCCATCCATCCATCCATTATCGTAGCTGCTTACTCCCTGGGACTGGAGCCTATCCCAGTATTCAGTGGGTGGGAGGCAGGGTCACCCTGGATGGTCCCCAGTTCATCGCAGGGCCACACAGAGACACACAAGGACCAACAACCACTCACACTCACTCCTAAGGGCAGTTTGGAATGTCCAACCATCCTAACATGCAGGTTTTTGGACGGTGGGAGGAAGCCAGAGAACCCGGAGAGAACCCACAGACACAGGGAGAACATGCAATCTCCACCCAGAAAGGTCCTGGTTCCCCCAGGGATTTGAACCCAGAACCTTTTTGCTGTGAGTTAATGGTGCTAACCACCACACCACCGTGTCCTAGCCCGTACAGATCAGGGATTATGTTTTGATGGGATGTATTACCAGTGGAAAGCATTAGTTATGTTGTAGCCGTGGTTTATATCTCATTAAAATCTACATTTCTTATTATAACCTGGTGTTAAGAATCCCGCGGCCTCTCATCCGAGAGTCTCTGTTTTTGCTTTCAAACTTACCAACTCGCTTTTAAGTCCTGACAGTTTTTTTTGGGGGGGTGAATATAATTCTGTTTAATTCCGATTGGTAATTAACACCTAAGCAATGTGTTTAATCTTAACGTGAGTTACGTTTATAATGAGAATCCTTACAGAATTTAGTCTTATTCTAGCGGGTTATTTTTTAAGTCAGATGGGCAGCGACCGCATTTTTGCATGATGTCAATTATCTATAAGCCATTTAACAAATGTTTAGTGTTCATTATGTATTAGTTGTAGTACGTTGCTCTACATAGAGTTTTCTCCTTTTCCATACTTTCGTAAAAATGTAGAAAATTGGAGCGCTCAGGTAAAGCATTGTTTTGTCAAAGCCGGACAGGAATTCAAGGTAACTTTGACTATGGCTCTCGGCCAGGATTTTTACTACCACTCCCCCTAAATCTTAGAGGTACATAGCTGAAGATGACCGTGAAATGCGGTTATACGAGCGGAATTTTTAATCAACCAAAAATGAACCCGACACCTTCTCCTTTTTCGCCCGCTGACTTTCAGCCTGCGCAGTGGCATTCGAGGTCGGCGCCGGCGGCCTTCTTGGTTCTCCTTCCGTTTTATTCCTGTGATAATCCTCTGCTGGTCCTACGAAAAAGTGTGCATACGTGGTGCTAAGTTTCTCATAATTTTTCATATTTCTTGAACTGAAAATATTCATATCAGAGGACTCTGAGGACGACTCCATCAGTTGGGATTTTCTCTTTTCCTTCAGAACGCTTTCAGTCTTTGACCCATCTTTCAAAACAGGGACTTGCTGACCCATTGCGTCCTGTATTACCCTTAACTCCTAATTTTTTTTTCTTGTATCAAGGATTTCAGTGATTGTTGCCAAAGAACTAGCAGGGAGAGTTGGGATTTGACAAATATATCAGATCTTGTTATCGTCATTATCATCAGATGAGGATATTTTGTGAAACGGGTGGAGTTCTGTTTGGATTATAGATGGATGAGGCAGCTATTTATTTGTTTTATTTGACTTCCACATTCCATGAATTAAATACCCCTTTGAGATAGTGTATAATTTGCTAAGGGCTCCCTTTAAATGCATCCTGCTGTTGTTGGATGCCACTACATTTTACTCTCTTCTGTTCTGCCGAGTTGAGTTTCTCAAGTTGCTTTAAAGGTTGTCTGTTTGGTTTATTTACAGTCAGTTGTCGGTGCAGAAGGATAACGTGAGCCATCACCTTAAAAAAAACAGAAAGTCACAACGTTAAGAATTATTCTACGTAATTGGAAATGTGTAAAAACTTTTGAATTAAAAGACTGGGTCCATGCTGTAATTGAAGCAGCCTCCTATGAGAGTATGGTGGAAAGGCTGAATGATGAAAAACGAATGATCTGGGAAGATTTCTGGGTACACAGGAAAGGGACATGAGGTGTATCTGATCACAGGCGTTATATTTCTGTTTCCATTTATTTTTACCGTTATTTTATGGACCATATTTTCTGTTGGAGATGTCAAGGTGTCGTATACAGAATCTTTGTACAATAGGAAAATGTAGCATACTATGTGGACCTTTTTTGTGTGTGTTTAAAGTTTAATCATTAAAAAAAGTTGAATTTAAAAAAAAAAGAGAAGGTGAGGGGGGGATGGAATGAAAGGGCTGTGTTGGAGGGCAGGAGAAAATGCAGAGCAATGACTGAAAGGTGGAGAGGCTGATGACCTCAACGGAGGGAGAATAAATAAGGAGAGAAAGACAGGGAAAGCGAGCTAAAAACGACCCGGGGTGATGAGGAGAGGTGCCGTGATGGAGGGGTGAGGAGAGGTGCCGTGATGGAGGGGTGAGGAGAGAAGCCGATGAGAGATGGAGGGAAAAGGAGAGGGCGAGAACAAAGAGAGATGTCCTGTGTTTCATGTCGAGAGGGCAGGCGGAAAGGCAGTGCTGGAGGCACAAAGGGTGCTGGAGTGTGTTCACGCTCGTGCGTATGTGTGTGTGTGTGTGTGTGTGTGTTTTCAACTGTGCTTTTGCGACGCACGTGTGCGTTTTGCCATGCGAGAGAGATCCAACCACCGCGTGTGCTTTTCGTCTGCTTGTTTGTTTTGTTCTTTTTTTTTTATTTCGGCTCGCTGTCCACGAGTGGATGGGAAAGAAAAGAAACCAAACGCAAAGCGGAGGTGAGCTCGACGAGTGGAGAGGAGAAGCGAGGGAAAAAAAGGCAAAACGTGGAGGAAAAAGCCTCATTGCAAGACGTAGCAGAAAGCAGAATGTGATTCATGGAAGTGACTGAAAGGGGCAGGGACAAATGGATCCTGCAAATGGGTTAAAACAAGGAGCTGGTAAAAGAGAAGAAGATGAAAAAAGCAAAGAAAGAGGATAACTGACAAAAGAGACATTTTCAGTGTTAATAGGCCAGAGGAGGAGAATGAAGAAGAGGGTGCAACGCGCTTCTCCCTTCATAAAATTGTGGTTATGGCTAAACACGAAAGCAACAGGGTCACGGGTCATGCTTTAAACGAACCGGCGTTTGTTGTGGGTTTCTCCGTGCACACACAGCCTCCTTTAGCGCTAACGATGCCGCCGTGCATCTGTCAGGGCTTCAGATAAACAGCCGTTAATGAACACATCCAGCAGAGGCCCTGAGCGGGCACAGTTAGCTCTGCAAGTAATTGGATTCAATTTGAGCTGTTTACCAATACAGCTTTAAGTAAAACCAAATGAATGAGGGCGAGTTTAAAGAGTTTAGACATTGCGGCTTTTTTTCTTTTCTTTTTTTTGGACAAAGTAGAACTTTCTTTTTCTTGGAATTTTAACTAACCCAACTTAAGTCGACACTAGCCTAATCCTAGACCTAGGTTAATTCAAATTCAATTCAAATGAGAAAATACTGTATGTATCCCACAGGGAAATTAAATGTTGATGTAACTGTTGTTAAAGAGTATGTAAGGAGTTATTATTATAGATTGTGATGGCTGAAGAAGCCTCTGGCTGAAAAGACTCTGTTTTGCAAGTACAGTCTCATGAAGAGGATGCTTCTTCATTCTTAATTTTTTTCAAAATCCTTCTCTGTCATCATCTCCAGAGGTTCCACATGGGTCCCCAGAACAGAACCAGTTTTTCTGGATCAGGTTATTGAGCCTTTTAAGGTCCCTGGCTCTGATCCTGCTGCCACCAACAGATGAAACTCTCAGATTTCTAGAAGATATCCAGCAACTTGCTGCAAACATTGCAGGATCTTAGCTTCTTTTTTTTTTGGGGCTGCCCGTGACAGAATCAGTATAGAGAGCATGGACCCGGACACTACACAATTCATCCAGCTAGTTCTGAATTGGCAGGAAATCATCAATAAATTCCCACTACCACAGGAGATCATGTCCATCCTCCCACTCCGCCTTCCCGCCTGTTATGTTGCATTCTTTACATCGTGAGCATGTTCCAAGACTTCTCTGTACCTCCTCCACAGCAGCAAGGGCATTTCTGAATGAATTTAAAAAAAAGCTGTTTCTTTTTGCGGTGTTCCGAAAAAAGAAAAAAAGAAAAACGCACCAGCCTCCAAATTCAAATAGGAACCATTTGCATGCTGAACCGACCCAGTAATAAAGAAAAACTAGCTCACAACTGATAGGCCATTTTAGTCCATTTGCAAGTTATGGGTTCTACATATTAAAGAATTCTAATAAAAGCCTTTTAAAACCCCTTTTTATGTGTCAAAGCAGAAGTCAGACTTAAGGCCATTGTCATGTCTGCCCAAATATTTCTGAACCAAACCATGAAGTTTTGTTAGGGTTGCAGTGTTCCTGGTGCTACTCCTGAAGTCTTTATCAGCGTGTGGGACTCATCAGAATAAGGCTTTAACGATTAAAGGGGAAATACTTCAGACGATGACATTTGGTTGTTCATTTTGGCTCTTTTTGTCCCGTTTTTCAAAGCTAAAGCTCACATACCTGGAATTCCATGCGCTCTCTCAGACTAAATTTTCATAAATACTTCGGGAGGGAACCTGACACTGCTGCTGAAGCAGAAAAATATGTCAGAGCATGTCACAGCCTGAGGGGGGGGGGGGGGGGGAGGATGCAGAACAACGCAAGAGAATGGATCGAGCTTCTTCAAAATGCCAAGTCCACTGTTTTTTCGTTTTTTTTTTTCTGTTTTCGATTTGGTTTAAGTTTCTTATTTGCAGTTGAGATAGCATTTTTCTTAGGATGTAGCAACACAGAAATAGCTTTTTTGGATGTATTGTTCACATCAGACTTAAGTGGTCCATAATCACGTGCACGAAGGGACCTTGAAATCAAAGTCAAATAACAGCTCAAGCAGATAGAAAAATCTTGAGTAGCGTATGAGAAGAAAATGACCGAATCGAAACAGATGAGGAGAATGAAAGAGTACATAACAGATAGCAAAAGAAAAAAGGAACAACGGAGGGGGGGAGGGGGGGGGGCACCGACAGCCCCCTGAAAGATAGAAATTGGAGTGCGAGGGAGGGACTGAATGAGATGGGAAATAAATGGGGAGAAGAGAACGCTCGAGTGAAAACGAACAGGAGAGTACAGACGGGATGGGGTGGGGGGG